>CM022765.1:26595295-26650295 GCA_012411365.1 Ameiurus melas
TTGAGCCTTTCCGAAAGACAAGCGTTTGAGATCTGGTGATGAGTGTGTACCAGTGTCCTGTTTTCATACTTCTCCTAAACACTATAATGGGAGGCATGCCAGGAAAAAGCCTTCACAAGACTACAGTTTGCCAATGAGCACACAGGCAAAGATCAGGCCTTTTGGAATAATGTTCTCTGAACAGGCCAATCAGAGAGAGTTGTTTGGCCACAGTAACAGCAACATGTTTGGCACAGACCAAAGACTGCATTTCAGGAGAAGCAGAGGTGGAAATGTTATGGTTTGGGGTTGCTTCACTGCCTCAGGGACTGGACAGCTTGAATTCATTGATTGAACTATAATGTCTGCAACATATTAAAGAGTGTTTGAAGATAATATGAGGCCATCAGTCCAAAAGTTGAAGTTGAACTGAAAGTGGACAACAGGATAATAATCCTATTGTCTTTAATTTATTTATTAATTTTCTTGTGATTCATTTACTATTTTTCTTCTGTCACGCTTCAGTTGAAGGGAAAGGACTCTGGTTTGATCCACGCACTTCTGGGTTAGCGTGCACGTTAGCGCTGATGCTTAACAGGTGCAGGTAATGCTAAGAGTTCTGTAGAGCTGGAATGCGGAGTGCAAAAAAATTTTAATAATAGAAGAGCGAAAAAGACTCCTCTGTGTAGGTGATGCAGTTCACCCCGATATCAAGAGTTTAACATAGTCTCCTGCTTCCTCCGCTGAAATAAAGTCCTTCTGAACACTGTTATGTGTAATGCGAAGCTGAGCTGGGTGTAGTATTCCATAGCGAGCGCACTCAATACCACGAAGTTGACGCCTCAACTTTATCAATTCAATTCAATTAAATTTTATTTGTATAGCGCTTTTTACAATAGTCATTGTCTCAAAGCACCTTTACAGAAATAAAAACAAACAGGAACAGATAATCAGAGACAAACAGGTATAAAACAAATGGAATTTATCCCAACTGAGCAAGCCACTGAGTGGTGACGGTGGCAAGGAAAAACTCCCTAAGATGTTTTTTTGAGGAAGAAACCTTGAGAGGAACCAGACTCAGAAGGGAAACACATCCTCATTTGGGTAACACAGATTGTGAAGGTAACACAGATAATGTGAAAATGAAAAGTCTGTATGGTCTTAGGAGCAGCCGTAGTCCCAGCAAAAGATTTGGGCTCATCCAGAGGCAGAAGGGATCTGGATCTCCAATATCTCCATAAATTCGTGTGGGGCTCTGCAAAAGGAGAGAAAAAACGATTATTAGGACTGTGAAGTAGTGAGATATAATCTAGTCAGGGTAAGCTTGAGTAGACAAATAGGTTTTTAAGCCTAGACTTAAACACTGAGACTGTGTCTGAGTCCCGAACACTAATAGGAAGACTGTTCTTTAACTGTGGGGCTCTATAAGAGCTCTTCCCCCTGCTGTAGACTTCACTATTCTAGGTACCGTCAAATAGCCTGCACCTTTTTGATCTGAGAGCGCGTGGCAGATCATATAAAACCAAAAGTTTGCTTAGATATTGTGGTGCGAGAATCGGTAGTGCTTTATAGGTTAATAAAGTATTTTAAACTTAATGCGAAATTTTACAGGGGAGCCAATGCGGTGTGGATAAGATCGGGGTGATGTGGTCGTATCTTCTAGTTCTAGTGAGGACTCTAGCAGCTGCATTCTGGACTAACTGGAGTTTATTTATATTCCTACTGGAACATCCAGACAGTAAGGCATTACAGTAATCTAATCTAGAGGTGACGAATGCATGAACCAGTATTTCTGCATCATGTAGTGACAATATGTTTCTTATCTTAGAAATATTTCTGAGATGAAAGAACGCTATCCTAGTAATATTATCTACATGAGCATCAAATGATAGACTGGAGTCAATAATCACTCCAAGGTCTTTAACTGCTGTACATGATGAAACAAAGTCCATCCAGAGTTACTGTGTAGTCAGAAAGATTACTTCTAGCTACACGTGGGCCTAATAAAAGTATTTCTGTTTTATCAGAATTAAGTAGGAGGAAGTTAGTTAACATCCAACGTCTAATGTCCTTTACACAATCCTCAACTTTACTAAGCTTCTGTCTGTCCTCTGGCTTTGCTGAAACATACAGCTGTGTATCATCCGTAACAATATGGGAAGCTTATTCCATGTTTACGAATAATTTGTCCTAGGGGTAGCATATATAAAGTGAAAAGCAGTGGGCCTAAAACAGAACCCTGTGGAACTCCAAACTTAACCTCAGTACGCATGGAGAAATCACCATTTACATCTACGAACTGATAACGATAGGTCAGATAAGACCTGAGCCAGGAGAGGACTGTTCCCTTAATGCCAGCAACATTTTCTAATCTATCAGGGAGAATAGTGTGATCTATAGTATCAAAAGCTGCACTAAGGTCGAGTAACACAAGCAGCGAGACACAGCCCTGATCAGAGGTCAGAAGAAGGTCATTAACTACTTTAACTAACGCTGTCTCTGTGCTATGATGAGGTCTAAATCCTGACTGATACATTTCATAAATGTTGTTCCTATCTAAGTACGAGCATAACTGCTTTGCTACTACCTTTTCTAAAATCTTAGAGATGAAGGGGAGATTCGATATTGGTCTATAGCTGGACAATTGAGACGGGTCAAGGTCATTTATTTTATCAATGGTTTAATAACTGCAAATTTAAGATTTAGGTACATAGCCAGTGCTTAGGGAAGAATTTACTATACTTAAAAGTGAATTAATTACTCCTGGATAAATCTGTTTAAACAAACATGTAGGTATGGGATCTAGTATGCAGGTTGATGAATTGGCTGATGAGATTAGTGTAGCTAGTTCGGTCTCTATAAGCGGAGCAAAACACTCTAAACATTGATCCGGTATTGCCACATTGTCATATAACGGGTTTGTTATATTACTGACCGGTTGTAATTTAATGGCCTGTATCTCACATCTAATATTTTCAATTTTATAAATAAAAATTTTCATAAAATCGTCACTACTATGTAATGATTGAGTGTTTTTCTCTGAAGTGGTTTTATTCCTAGTTAATTTTGCTACCGTGTTGAAGAGGAATCTGGAATTGTTTTGGTTATCTCCTATTAAGGTGGAGAAATAGATCTTTTTAGCATCAGCAAGAGATTTCCTATATTGCAGTAGGCTCTCCTTCCATGCTGTCTGAAATATCACCAGCTTGGTTTGACGCCATTTACGTTCTAATTGTCTAGATTTCTGTTTTAAGGATCGCGTTAGGTCATTATACCAGGGTGCTAACTTTTTTTCTCTAATTATTTTTCTTTTGAGTGGAGCCACTCTATCTAGTGTGCTGCGGAGTGTTGACTCCAAGCTTTCAGTTGCCTGATCGAGTTCTACTGGATCAGGCGCTGATCCAAATCTAATTGATGTCTCTGAGAGGTTGTTTATGAAGCTCAGTGCAGTAGCTGATGTGAAAGTACGTTTTACGCGGTAGCGGGGCGAGGTGGAAATATTATGATCAATACGTATTATGAACGAGATAAGATAGTGGTCTGAGACAACTTCAGACTGCGGAGAAATGACAATATTTTCTATACTTAGTCCATATGTTAGTATGAGGTCTGGAGTGTGACCACCATTATGAGTAGGCCCGATTACATTCTGATTAATCCCTACTGAATCTAAGATGAACACAACCGCTGTTCTCAGAGGGTCTTCTGGGTTATCAAAATGAATATTAAAATCTCCGACGATTAATGCTTTATCTACAGACACAACCAGGTTTGAGATAAAGTCTGCAAATTCACTAAGAAATTCAGTATAAGGCCCTGGGGGTCTGTAAACAATAATTAGAGGAATTGACTTATTTTTTGTTGGATTTTTATCACTAGCCAGCTGTGTTTTCATGGCCTGCAGGTCAAGCTGGATAGTAGACAGCACTTCCCCGAGAGTCTCCTGGAGCTCCTTTTTAAAAATATCGGTGATGTACTTCCTCAGTAAAGCCAGCAGCTCAAGCCTGAGTGCGGCGAAGTCAGGGTCGCTGCTCAGCAACACGGATTCAGGGGGAGAAGGGGAAGGAGACTCGCTCATGGTGCACACACTAGGCCTCAGTCGTGTCTGAATGCTACTACTGGTTTTCGTGTTCTTTCCAGACATTTTTACGTGCCACAAAGTTAAAAGTACAAACAAGGAAATGGAGTGGAATAAGTCAAAATATATCGTATGACCGAAAAGCGCTAATTAATTACAATTTTAATCGAAATCAGCAGGAGCCTCCTACTTCGCGTCCTACTCCATCGAATTCAGAATTCTGAATCAGGATAGTGATCCTAAGCGCACTAATGAATCCATCAAGGAATGGCTCAAAAAGAAGAAATGGAGGGTTGTGGAATGGCCCAGTCAAAGCCCGAATTTAAATCCCATTGGAATGTTTTGGGCAGAAGATGCAAGGAAAGCCTCAAACATCTTACAAATGAAATAATATTGCATGGAAAAGTGGTCCAACAATCCTGAGTGGACAATTATTCAAAACGGCTACAAGAGCTTATTTATGCTAAATCAGGCAATACTAACTAACTTACCTTTTCCACAGAAGAATATCACATCTATTGATATCTATTGACTTTATTAATAGGCACTGTTTCAAAGATGATCAAATGTTTGCTTGTCCAAATGTGTCAAAAAAGCCAACCATTTCCATGGGGTGTACTTATTTTTTCACATGACGGTAAGTGCAATTTACCACACTGACCATAAGAAAAAAAAAAAAAAACCCATCTCAAAACCTACCCACCATATTAAGCAAACATGTGTGCTAATGTTAGCTGGCTACCTATTAATCTACTGAAATGTCTTTCTGTTCAGCAGAAAAAAAGCCAACTCTGCGTCAGTCTTCAGTCCCTTCAGATCTCGGAGTTTTCACCACCTCTCTAAAGCCATTCGGATATTTTTTTTCGCGTTATAGCATGGGCTCTTGTCCTGTTCCCTTTTTGACTGCATTCTCTCCACAGTTTGAGGTTCCTCAAAAATGCTGCTCTGTTAATGAACTAATCAAAAAAGTCATTAATTAATACAAATGCTGCTCTTAATTAATAAAAAATATTATTAATAAAAAATCTTTCTTAATTAATTAATCCAAAAATGATTCATTATTTAAAAAATTGCTGCTCAATTAATAAATTAATTAAAACAAAAATTAATTAATAAAAATAGCTGCTCTCAATTAATTAATTTAAAAAATTATTAATAAAAATGCTGCTCTCAATTCATTAATCAACTATTAATTACTTTTAAATTACAGTAATGCCGTGAAATAGACTTAAAATCGATACATAATCTATTCGGGTTACTGTAAATTAAATAATTATTGTACACATAATAAATAGTTTTATCAGTATTTTGTAAATTATTTACATAAAAATGGATTGTTTTAATGAATAAACTTGTGCAAATCGTAAAATAGTATTCTAGAAAAAAAAGAAGTGGGCGTGTTAAATAGACCGGCGCTTGTTTGTTTACCGTAAAATCTGATGTAGATGCGCATAGAACTTTCTACTGTGATAAATGAATTCCTCAATGCTCCAGATACTTTTTCCCCAATATGTGACCTTCTAGGGAAAAAACTGAGAAAAGTAATTGCAGATCTGTTTTTATATGATAAAACACCGTTTATTCCTATTTATTAGCAACTAGTGTTGAAATTTTCGGTGGAATTGCCATAGAGCTAGGTTATACTGTATCGCGGAAATGAATGGTTGATGAAAGCGCTTTAAATATTTAAAAAATAAAATTTGTTATGACAATTTCTGCTGTCACGCTTATCAGTTTAATTAAAAAAACCACACTAATTTTATTTATTTTCCTGAGTACGCTACTAGTGATGTAACATCTTGTAGTGTTTTACTGACATCTTGTGGTACAACTTTGTAGCTGCAACAAGAGTGAATACTGGTTTATTCCCATACTTCTACTAAAGTTACCTAAAGTTAAAATGTTGAGTGACCCTTTTAAGCCATTAAGGCAGAACATTTAGCACATGCTATTATTATTATTATTATTATTATTATTATTATTATTATTATTATTATTATTATTATTATTATTATTATTATTATTAATGTTCCTATTGTTGTTGTTGTCGTTAGTTTGAAGAATTTTTCTAGAATTATCGGCACCCTTGGAAAGATGGCCTAAAAATGTTTTGGGGAAAAATTACATGCGGTTAATCACACTATATTAGTATAATATTAAACTATACTATTATTAATATAATTTAATATTATACACTATATCAGAACATGGAAAACATTTTTTAAATTAATAATAATTATTTTATTTATTTATTCATTTATTTATTTATTTATTTATTTATTTACTTTTTACAGAACAATGTTTTTAATGATATTATAAAGATTATAAGATTATTGTTAATACGCAACTTATTGTTACTAGAGAAAAATACTTTTATTAGGCTAATTTAAATGCCTTCACATTATCTCGTTTTATTATGTTCACATCAGTCTTATTTCTACATCAATGTATACATTTACTGTAAATGTAAATTGAAAACGCTTCAAGCTTCAAGTTGTACTTAAACTTCTAATCGTGTTATAAAGTATATCAGCTACAGGCTGTGACTCGATCTTCTGATGAGATCTGCTTTGCATATACCCTGGTCCTCAGTAAGGCATTGGTCACCGGTGTGGAGCTCTTAAACTTGATTGGTTGAATGTATAGCTCCACCTTCCCTATGGGTGTGTTTTGTTTTGTTTTGGTTTTTTTTCTAGAAGAAACACAGAGTTTCCACACTAGAGTTAAACCTGCATCAGCATCCATTCATCTCCACCAACTCTTTCTTTGGAGCACTTTCAAAGGAAAACAACGTGAGTACACCTTTTATCCACACAGAGAAGACCGTGATAATGATTAGAAGATTAGACTAGTTTTGGGCTGTATATAAAACTGTAATGTTTTAACACTAGTCAGTATGTGAGTCTGTTTACATTTAACAAGTGTGTAATGAACTCAAGTGTAAAATAAGATACATGATCTGTGCTATAAGTCAGATTTGCACAGTGTTCCTCTCTGTGTCAGTTTAATGGGTTTATTTCGCATGTATAGAGTTTTTTTTTTAAACTTCCTTTACTGATTTGCCAATAAAAAAACAACAACATTCCATTACATTCTACTACATTTAATTGGGTGACACTTTTCCCCCAAAGCAGCTCACATTTGAGACAAGATATGACCGGGTTAATGTTCTTGGATGAGGAAACCAGATGTTTTGTGGTGCTGTGATTTGGACTCCCAACCTCCCAGATCATTAGTATTCTGCTTTAACCACCGAGACACCTGCTGCGTGGTTATTTATATCTTCAGTTCTTTATCAAATGGTCATTTCTAAAACAAGTGCATTATGATGCAGTAGACCACGCCACAATATGCAGAGCGCCACACCTCCTTCACGCAGTCAGGCGGTCACGTGATCATCAGTGTAGTATCGTTCACTCACTACACAAGTACAGCCGCCATATTCTCTTATAGATTCTAAAAAAAAACCTGACCAACATGAGAGAATTCTGGGAAATGGTCACGAGACGGCGCTGTACGTTGTGGATTATAAACCTGAACAGGAAAGCTTTAGGAGATGAAGTTGGAATAATGAAGAAGAAGGACAAACTCTGTGGTTTGATTCAGGAAGACACTGGAGGATAATCTGTCCTTGGAGGTAATTACATTTCAAATGGTCATGTGTATGAGAATTTGTGTAGAAGAGCAAGACGTATAGAAAAGTAATCTAGATTAGACCGCGCTGTTTACTTCCTCATAAGATCATGCCTACAGCTATATGTGCGTATACTGAGTCATTTAGGATCGATTCAGTGCGCGTTGGTTCGTTCCGTCCGAATCATTTAGGATCGATTTAGTACGCGTTGGTTCATTCCGTCCGAATCATTTAGGATTGATTCAGTACGCGTTGGTTCATTCCGTCCGAATCATTTAGGATTGATTCAGTACGCGTTGGTTCATTCCGTCCGAATCATTTAGGATTGATTCAGTACGCGTTGGTTCATTCCGTCCGAATCATTTAGGATCGATTCAGTACGCGTTGGTTCGTTCCGTCCCAGGATTGGCCACTACAGAGTTCAGTCAAGGTCCTCCCTCCTCTCGCTCTCTCTCGCGAGAGTGCGGCAGGAACCAAAACTAAGGTGGCTGGGTGTGTGAAACCAAAGCAGCATAGGGCTGAGGTTTGTGTTAGCATTTGTCAACATTTTGGGTGGATTATCTTTCACAAGGTGAGTAACACTCCGCAAAACTGAAGTCGGGACTGTAAATGAACTTAACTACTTTCCAGCTGTAACTAATAAGTTATACATTATTATAAGAATGCGAGCACGTGCTCTCCGCATCTGCAGAGATACTGCTAGTATAGTAGAGAAGCTGTGATACACTCGATACATGTGTTTCGAGGGAGGGAGTCATTGTAACATACTAATACACACAGATACACATTGATACACAGATACACAAATACACACTGATACACAGATACACAAATACAAACTGATACACAGATACACAAATACACACTGATACACAGATACACAAATACAAACTGATACACAGATACACAAATACACACTGATACACAGATACACAAATACACACTGATACACAGATACACAAATACAAACTGATACACAGATACACAAATACACACTGATACACAGATACACAAATACAAACTGATACACAGATACACAAATACACACTGATACACAGATACACAAATACAAACTGATACACAGATACACAAATACACACTGATACACAGATACAACAAATACACACTGATACACAGATACACAAATACAAACTGATACACAGATACACAAATACAAACTGATACACAGATACACAAATACAAACTGATACACAGATACACAAATACACACTGATACACAGATACACAAATACACACTGATACACAGATACACAAATACAAACTGATACACAGATACACAAATACACACTGATACACAGATACACAAATACAAACTGATACACAGATACACAAATACACACTGATACACAGATACACAAATACACACTGATACACAGATACACAAATACAAACTGATACACAGATACACAAATACACACTGATACACAGATACACAAATACACACTGATACACAGATACACAAATACAAACTGATACACAGATACACAAATACAAACTGATACACACAGATACACAAACACACTAATACACAGACACACACTGATACACAAAAACACACTGATACACACTGATACACAAACACACTGATACACTGATACACACAAACACACTGATACACACTGATACACAAACACACAGATACACAAACACATTGATACACACTGATACACACAGATACACAAACACACAGATACACAAACACACAGATACACAAACACACTGATACACACAAATACACACAGATACACAAACACACAGATACACACTGATACACACAGATACACAAACACAGATACACACTGATACACAAACACACAGATACACACTGATAAACACAGATACACAAACACACAGATACACAAACACAGATACACACATACACACAGATACACACTGATACACAAACACACAGATACACACAGATACACACAGATACACAAACACACAGATACACACTGATACACAGATACACACTGATACACACAAATACACACTGATACACAAACACACAGATACACACTGATACACACAGATACACAAACACACAGATACACACAGATACACACTGATACACAAACACACTGATACACACTGATACACAAACACACTGATACACACAGATACACAAACACACAGATACACACAGATACACAGATACACACAGATACACAAACACACAGATACACACAAATACACAAACACACAGATACACAAACACACAGATACACAAACACACAGATACACAAACACACTGATACACAAACACACTGATACACACAAATACACAAACACACTGATACACACTGATACACACTGATACACAGATACACAACCACACAGATACACTGATACACAAATACACACAGATACACACTGATACACAAACACACTGATACACAAACACACTGATACACAAACACACAGATACACAAACACACTGATACACACTGATACACACAGATACACAAACACATTGATACACACAAATACATACTGATACACACTGATACACAGATACACACTGATACACAAACACACTGATACACAAACACACTGATACACAAACACACTGATACACACTGATACACAAACACACAGATACACAAACACACTGATACACACTGATACACACAGATACACACAGATACACAAACACATTGATACACACAAATACATACTGATACACACTGCTACACACTGATACACAGATACACACTGATACACAAACACACTGATACACACAGATACACAAACACACAGATACACAAACACACAGATACACAAATACACACTGATACACAAACACACTGATACACACAAACACACACTGATACACACAGATACACAAACACACATACACACTGATACACACAGATACACACTGACACACAAACACACAGATACACACTGATACACACGATACACAAACACACAGATACACACAGATACACAAACACACATACACACTGATACACACAGATACACACTGACACACAAACACACAGATACACACTGATACACACGATACACAAACACACAGATACACACTGATACACAAACACACAGATACACACTGATACACACAAATACACACTGATACACACAAATACACAGATACACAAACACACAGATACACAATTACACAGATACACACAGATACACACTGATACACAAATACACAGATACACACAGATACACACTGATACACAAACACACAGATACACACTGATACACACAAATACACACTGATACACATACACACTGATACACACTGATACACACAAATACACACAGATACACACTGATACACACAAATACACACTGATACACAAACACACAGATACACACTGATACACACAGATACACACTGATACACAAACACACAGATACACACTGATACACAAATACACAGATACACACTGATACACACAGATACGCACTGATACACAAACACACAGATACACACTGATACACACAAATACACACTGATACACAAACACACAGATACACACAGTTACACACTGATACACACAGATACACACTGATACACACAAATACACACTGATACACAAACACACAGATACACACTGATACACACAGATACACACTGATACACAAACACACAGATACACACTGATACACACAAATACACACAGATACACACTGATACATACAAACACACAGATACACAAACACACAGATACACACTGATACACTGATACACACTGATACACTGATCCACACTGATACACAAACACACAGATACACACTGATACACTGATACACACTGATACACTGATACACACTGATACACAAATACACACTGATACACAAACACACAGATACACACTGATACAAAGATACACACAGATACACACTGATACACACTGTCGTAGGAAACACGTTGGAGTTTGGTGCCACCAAATATCACCACATGTCAAGTTCATAGGGCAATAATGACACCTTTTGTTTGTTTGTTTTTGAGTGTTTTGATGAGCATGTTACAATTTGTCTCATATGCAAGTATCAGATTTTTAGGCGCTTGTGTTAGGTGTTTTGATGGTTGTGTTACACTTTGTCTCATGTCATTGACAAATGTGTGTGAAGCTTTTGTGGATATGGAGATAACGGTTTAAGGAACAAGCAGATTGTCCCCTTCTTTTATTCTGAGCATTGATAGCCTTTTATAAGTGATTCTTAAGTGTGAGAAGATAACTAGTGAACATCCGAATCTCAAGGAGAAGCCAATTCAGCTTAGTCACAATATGAGTGTCTTCAGGGTAGTGATCGCAAGTCAGTCCTTGTAGTGGACATGTGTGTGAAGTTTTAACGTTTTAGCTACACACATGCAGAATCCATAACAGCAATCACTCAAAGCACTGTCATGTATGTAATCGTTTGCTAATGATGGTATCCTGAGTTTGAAGTAAATGAGTTTTTCAGTTTTCATATCCTTTTATTTGATGCTTCTTGATTTCCAGATTCCAGCCATGATACAGAACATCACCAAATTCTGTGATGAAGTTTATGACCATGGTATATTCACATACATCCCGCCACCAGGTTACCCACAGAGCAACGATTGTGAGCCCACCTGGTACGCACAGGTGAGTCCAAGTTTGAAGTTTATTTGGACAGTGTTCGTTTAACATCAGTTTGAACACTGAAGCTGTAAGAAGGTGCTGTGGTGCACTGAGTGTTGGGATGAACTGTGAAATTAAGTTTTTGTTCTCCTCTGTGTGGCTGATGTTTAGAATGAGACTGGGACTGTACTGGGCCATGGAATGTCATTGGTTCAGGATTTCTGTGAGACGGAGATTTGGCTTCTTATAAGGTGTCTTGCGTCAGGTGAAACTTTATGTACCTTTAAAATAAATTCTAATTCTTGATATTTCTCATTAAATGTTGTAATCACTATGAATCATTTTGTGTTCTTTTTTCTTTACAGTATAGGTGCATCTTCCAAGGTAAATCCCCCCCCCCCTCTCTCTCTCTCTCTCTCTCTCTAATTAAAATAATTTTAATTTACTAATAATTTGATTTGTTTTATGGACAACTAATATATTAATTAGCAAACTCACCTAATGTCATTAGCATAGGCTAGCTTAGCATTACTTGCAAACTCTCAAATGCAAACAATTCCCCTATGCTTCCATATTATTTGTAATTCCCAACAATGGGAATTGTAGTTCCTGATCAGACAAAGACTAACTAACTAACTAACTATTAATATGTAACTAGGAGCATGTAAAATTCTTAAGAAATTAGTTTTTTTGTTCACAGTTACAAACCGCACCACATCTAATGGCCTATCAGGATGTGAGTACTAGCTGGGATTTTTATTATTATAATTTTATTATTATTATTAATAATAATATGCCTAATAATGCCTCTGTGTAAAGAAAAAAAAAGGTATGGGGCTTGGAAGCTGATAAAATGATTTAGATAAGAATTTCATGCATTTGAATGATCTACAATTTACATCAAATTAAATCCTTTTTTCCCTCCTCCAAACTCTTTTTGATAATGTCTTTACAGTGTAGATAGTTGCATCTCAGTTTCGACGTGTTTTTTAAACAACTACAAAATTAATGGCATGTAAAACTTGTGCATGTGTTAAAGACAGTAGTTGCAAATAGAGTGTGTACTTATATGCATCTATATATGTGTTTATATACAGTGCCTTGCGAAAGTATTCGGCCCCCTTGAACTTTTCAACCTTTTGCCACATTTCAGGCTTCAAACATAAAGATATAAAATGTTTATTTTTTGTGAAGAATCACCAACAAGTGGGACACAATTGTGAAGTGGAACGAAATCTATTAGATATTTTAAACTTTTTAGCAAATAAAAAACTGAAAAGTGGGGCGCGTAAAATTATTCGCCCTTTTACTTTCAGTGCAGCAAACCTACCCGAAGTTCAGCGAGGATCTCTGAATGATCCAATGTTGTCCTAAATGACTGATGGTGATAAATAGAATCCACCTGTGTGTAATCAAGTCTCTGTATAAATGCACCTGCTCTGTGATAGTCTCAGGGTTCTGTTGAAACCAGCAGAGCATCATGAAGACCAAGGAACACATCAGGCAGGTTCATACATTTGTGGAGAAGTTTAAAGCCGGATTTGGATACAAAAATATTTCCCAAGCTTTAAACATCCAAAGGAGCACTGTGCAAGCGATCATTTTGAAATGGAAGGAGTATCAGACCACTGCAAATCTACCAAGACCTGGCCGTCCCTCTAAACTTTCAGCTCAGACAAGGAGAAGACTGATCAGAGATGCAGCCAAGAGGCCCATGATCACTCTGGATGAACTGCAGAGAACTACAGCTGAGGTGGGAGAGTCTGTCCATAGGACAACAATCAGTCGTACACTGCACAAATCTGGCCTTTTATGGAAGAGTGGCAAGAAGAAAGCCACTTCTCAAAGATATCCATAAAAAGTCTCGTCTAAAGTTTGCCACAAGCCACCTGGGAGACACACCAAACGTCACACCAAACGTTGAGAAATGACTTTCTTCTTGCGCTTTTTTTTTATGCGCTTTTTTTTTTTTTTTTTTTTTTTTTTTTTTTCTTTCCTTGTGTCTCTTCTCCCTTTTTTTTTTTTCTTTTTTTTTCTTTTTTTTTTTTTTGTTTTTTTCTTCTTTTTTTTTTTCTTTTTTTTTCTTTTTTTTTCCTGGGGTTGGGATGGCCAGGTCTTGGTAGATTTGCAGTGGTCTGATACTCCTTCCATTTCAAAATGATCGCTTGCACAGTGCTCCTTGGGATGTTTAAAGCTTGGGAAATATTTTTGTATCCAAATCCGGCTTTAAACTTCTCCACAACAGTTTTACGGACCTGCCTGGTGTGGCAGGTCCGTATTATATATCTTTATGTTTGAAGCCTGAAATGTGGCAAAAGGTTGAAAAGTTCAAGGGGGCCGAATACTTTCGCAAGGCACTGTATGTGTGTATATGTATGTGTATACATACATGCACACAAATATGGCATATACACACAAACTAGAAGTAAATTTATATACATCACCAGTTAAAAGTTTGGAAACACTTCACTGAAATGTTTTATAACTTTTTTTTGATCTGAAGGTATTTGATTAAATGTTTGATTTTCATTTATTTCATTAGAAGACAGTTTATTTACTTTTTTTTAATGGATTTGGAGCAAAATATTCAGAAAAGCAGGTGATAAGAGTCAAGCGTAGGTGGGAACATCTTTAATACTGTTTAAAAAATTTCTCAGGGAAATTCCTCAAGAAATCTGGTGAGAAAATGCCAAAAATACATTTCTGGAAATTCTATCTAAAAAGGGCATCTACTTTGAAGAAACATAATAGTTCCATTTGTGTTATTCCAGAGTTTTGATGACTGTATATTATTATTATAAAATGTGGAGAAAAAAAACAAAGAACAAGTGTGTCTAAACTTTGACTGGTAGTGTATACCTCCCGAAAACTAACAGAGGGGGGAAAAAATTAAGAAATTAATTCATGGTATGTAGTGCAATAGTTTCCCTTGGCTTCTTTGTTAACGTAATACTAATCTGTAGTACCAAGTTAACAGAAGAAGTAATATGAATAAATAAGTAAATAAAAATATTTGAAGTAACAGCCAGCTTGACTGAAGTACACTATGGAACTGAAATGTCTATATGGTCAAAAATGGGTTTCCATAATTTGATAGATTTACCTGTAGACCTACGCAGTGTGTATTTAATCCCTTGAGATGATCCCTTTTCGTGGGGTTACAGGCTGAGAGGGAAATTGGGAGATTGTGTCCCAGACAACGCTACAAACCTGTAGATATGTAAAACAAAAATTAGTTTTGGTATACCAACTGAAAGCTGCTGGAAGGATGCAAACGTGCCATCAATAAACAAGTCATTAAATAACATGTCAAGATGAGACCGTATGGAAAAAGCTCCATCTGCTAGAAAGAGATGGAAAGCATGATTTTTGGTTAGAGGAGCCTGCAATGAAAAGGGTTGTAATTTAAGTGATGAATAATTGTTTCCAGATTTTGAGAGATTTGTTTTGAATAAAATGTTTTTGCATAATTCTGAGACAGGACCAAATGAGTTAATAGGATAGGATAAATAGCACAACAGGTATAGATATATCAGGCCTGAAGACATAAAGAAGCAGGTCATAATATCATTTTTTGTGGTGTATGCTTGCTGTGGCCATGATGTGTGTATTAGCATTTCATATTTTTACTCATGTACTAGCTGTTAATGTGTATAATTTTTTATAGCTACTAATGCGACCATACCAGGCTATGATGCTGGAAATATGAGCCAACGTGAGTACACTGTGTGAAACTTGTTTTAAGATAAAAGACATTCAATTAGGATAGTGTGTGTGTGTGTGTGTGTGTGTATCAGGATTTAAAAAAAAATATTCCCTTATGTTTGTAGATCTGTATTGGCTGGTCCTGGTCCTTCTCATTCTGGTTCTTCTGGGTCTGTGTTTTGTATTCAGGAAAAAAATCCACAGGTAAATCTGCACCACTCACACACAATTTTCAACAAAATTGCTGTCTTATGGTTGTGTGTGCCCATTTTCTAAAAGTCAGAAAACGTTGGTCTTTTCACTCGTAGGCAATTTTTTAATGCATTGTAATGCAAATGTTTCAGACATTCACATTTTTTCCACTAAAAGTCAGTGTTTTTAAAATATTTATCAATTACTGCTGTGTCACTTGCCCTAAAGTGGAGCAACAAGATGTCACAATGGACATTGTGCTAGGCTTTTTTTTAAAAAAAAAAAAATTTTTTTTTTTTGTTTAATTTTGTTTGTGATTGGGCTTTTTTTTTTTTATTTTTTAACTTTTTTTTTAAAAATATATTTAAAAAAAAAAAAAAAAAAAAAGGGGGGCCTTACCATAAAATATATATATATATGTTTTTTAGGTTTTTTTTTTTTTTTTTTTTTTTTTTTTTTTTTTTTTTTTTTTTTTTTTTTTTTTTTTTTTTTTTTTTTTTTTTTTTTTTTTTTTTTTTTTTTTTTTTTTTTTTTTTTCTTTTTTCTCCCAATTCAAGACACATTGTAGGTTGATTGGCTTTTCCAAATTGTCCGTAGCGTGTGAATGGGTGTATGAATGTGTGTGCGATTTTGCCCTGAGATGGGTTGGCATCCTGTCCAGAGTGTCCCTCACTTTGTGCTCTGAGTTCCCTGAGATATGCTACAGGCTCCCCTGTGTAGGTTAAGCAGTACAGGAAATTAATAGATGGAAAACAGTGCAATTTATTTACAATACACTATCCATGAGTTACAGACGTTTAAATGTAACGGCAATATGAATTAACTAGATATGTGTATTTGTCCCATTGAGTAGCACAAACACCAGACTGATTGTGTGCTGGATAAATGGAACAGATGCCAAACTTTACAAAAGAAGCAATATTCAGTACATTTATACAGATGCAAACATTTCACATACCCAAGGATTTAGGTGCTGCAGCTGCTAACTTGAAATTTAAATTCTGTTGAGAAGAATACAAAAATGAAATTGAGCAACAGCAGTAAACATTCACTGGCTTTTTTTTCTTTTTATACAAAGTTAAAAATTTCAAAAACAAAGTTAAAAATATCGAAACCCCACAACCCACCCTTCCGGCTCATCATGGCTACCCAATAACTGTCACTGGTTATAAAGATATTGTAAAATCCAACAACAGGCACTAAACTTTAAGTGGGAAGTGTCTGTAACTCCATAAAGTATATAAAATTATAAAATTATAGTAAAATGAATGGTCCGTACAACCATTCATCGTATATCTTATTTTCTCGAGTTTCAGAAAAAACATCATGTCCTTTATCCACTGGGAGATACAGTAGATGGGTATTTAGCAGACTTACAATGCAACCGTAGGGAACGTCTTGCTATCAGGGATGTGAAAGAAATAACATCCTTTTGTATCGAGCTCAGAGGAACTGAAGCGTCAGGAATCCAAAATATCACAATCAATGGACAAGGCTTTAAATCTACCCATAGTGGACATGATGCTAAAAAAAAGCCAGACCAAAAACCATGGAGATCAGGGCAGAAAAAAAACATATGGCCAAGTTGACAGGGAGAGCCATGGCATTTATCACACTTGTCCTCTACATCCGCATACATCACCGAGATTCTCGACTTGGACAGATGGACTCTAAAACTTTGAACTGTATAAGTCCAAGACGAGCACAAGAAGTGGTAGCCTGTACCCTCCCTATAGCATGTCCCCAACACTCCTCACTTATCTGTACTCCTCACTCCGTTTCCCACACATTCCTAATTTTGTTACTCGACTCTCTACCTAGCGTCAGAATCCTAGAAATCATTCCTCTCTGATGCGGATTATTTGAAAACAAGCCTTTCTAAGCCTGTTCAGGAGGCGCAGAGGGTAAATCAGGAAAACATCTAGAAATTAAGTTCCGTATTTGAAAATACTGAAAGAAATGCGTCAAGGGGAGATCATAAGTGGATGCCAAATTGGCAAAGCTATCAAACACACCATCAGAATACAAATTTCTAACTTCTTTAAATAAAAAATAAAAAAATAACTATCTGTTTTGCTTGCTTGTTTGTTAGCCCAGAATGTGATGATGATAATGATGTCTGTCTGAATAGTGTTGCTGTGACGATCATAATGAAAAACTTCACACCGAAGGATGAAGGGGAAGCTGAAGCTCGGACAGGCCACGCCTATACTATGTAAGCTGGAGGGATAGATATATTGGATAGAAATATGGTTAGATGGGTGACTAAGTTGTTCAACACATGCAGGATGTAATGCTCAAGGATGGATAGATGGACGATTTTTGTTTTCATGAACTTGGTTTTCAATAACCTGTTTTTATTGCTTTTGTCTCCTCATATTAAAAAAAAATCCTTCAGAGCTGAATCAGCAGTCTCCGCGTGTGAGTGATGATCAAGGACCTCAGAGCCTTCTTTCTACATGTCTTCTAAGTATTTAAGTTATTTTTAAAGCACCATTCAGGATGTACAGTCCATTTGACTGCCATTTAACTTTAGTCTCCTGCCGAAACGTTATACTCTAGACATAATTATTGTTATTATTTTAACTCCAAAATTATCCTTATCAGTAGATTTTATGAGCCAACAAGGGGGGAAAAACACAAATAATTGTAGAAATTATATTTTGAAATCATCTGGTTCTTAAACAAAGCTTTTGCACGCAAAAAAGATTTATATAAAAAAAAGCATTAAGCAATAGTTTTATATATCTGTATATATTTTGTGTATTGTATATTTGTGTGTATCTATATATGAAATTCAAAGTTTCTTACAGACATGTGTATTGTATTTAAATATTTTAGAATTTTAAATTTAACCAAGCACATTTATTATTATATTATAATGATATTTCTTATAATTATGCTGTTATTATTTTGGAGAATAATAGAGGTCACAGTGTTGTTCTATGCATAAATCTGTGTGTGTATGTACGTGTGTGTATATATATATATATATATATATATATATATATATATATATATATATATATATTTGTTCTAAGTCAGTTCTGAATTGGTTTTAAATTTGACTTTCTGAATCATGACTTTAACATGTGACCATGTTTATATCAGCTATGCATTTATTTCTTTTTTTTTAATTATGATCCAGAAGAAGATTTTTGGTTTGACACCCTACTTTACACTTTAATTAAACCATGTGAGACCATGTTATGTATATTGGTACATTGGCACATGGTAGATCGTGGGTATTTTGCCCACTTGGTCTTTTGGGTTATTTTCCTGAATTCCATAAACTGAATTTATATGACATAAATTTTCATGAGTATGATTCTTTTAAGCTGTATTTTGTACTAGTTCAATTATTTTGATACGGAATCTTCAATATGTGGATTACTTTGATCTTTTAAATATGTAAAGATTCTCATTGTTGTTGGTTTTTTTTGGTAAACATCATATGTAGCTCAGTTTTCATGCAAGCATGACCAAATTCAGTTTCAGGTTCTGCTGACTCTGATTTCACTCCTTTATTGTTCCTCCTGAATGTGGCTTTAAAACATTTATATTAAGGACCATTTAATGTTTTGCATTCAGATGCAATAAAGTATAGCATTCAAGAAATCCATGTTATCGTTGCTGGTTGTTTCAATGGTAACACTGACACAACCAAATGTTTCACTTTTTTTGCACATAAAAACAATTTTCAAACCTTATGAAATGAATTTGTTTATAATCACTCATGAATTAATTAAAGAAAATGTGCACAATAGCTAAAGCAAATCTTGGTGTCTTGTTATAACGTCCTGCATATTTTCATGTGAAAACTTATTTTATCTTTTAATTTAAAAGTTTAAAAGGAACTAATTTTTTTTTTTTTTTTTTTTTACCTGAAAAGATTATTCAATTTCTGAAGCTGCTTGTTTAAATAACCAATACCCATAAATAATAACAATAGTTTACCTCAGTGAGACCCCTCTGGACCGCCCTGCCTGTAGATCACTAGCGTTGTTTCTGGAATTTTCTGAAGGTCTGTCAGAACTGGACTTCAGCCACTGCTCAGCTCGCTGATCACAGCCTGGATCTGCTGTTCCCACACCTGCATAAAACAGGTGTCCTGGAGTGAGTATGATTGTGTGTTTGTGTGTGTGTGTGTGTGTGTGTGTGTGTGTGCAAGTACACTAGGGTGAGAGTGCGACAGTGTGTACTTACATGGGGAAAAAATTACACCCTTCAATTAAATTATTTTTATTTATCAGTACTTAAATAACAATTTTGTTGTCCCCACCAACTTCTATAAATAACCAACTAACCTCAGATGACAACAAATAAAAAATTCAGAAACCGGGGGTGGTGGGAGTGGGGGTGGGGGGGAAGTCCTGTGGGACCCCATTCCTACTACCACAATCATGAAGAAACAATAATAATTAGCAGAATAAATAGAATAATTAGCTAATTAAAATAATTAGCACTGATTAGCATTGATCAATTACAAATGGAATTCCCTAAATTAGTTTATCATCAAGAAGTGTGACTACCTCTATAAAAGCAGAACTTTTGGCAGTTTTGTGTTCTGGAGCACTCCGGTGTGTCTACATCATGACAAGAAGAAAGGACATCAGTCGTGACCTCAGAGAAGCAATTGTTGCTGCTCATCATTCTGCTAAGTGTTATAAAGCCATCTCCGAACTATTTGAAATACACCATTTTACAGTGAAAAGGATTGTTTACAAATGAAGAGTCATCAAACAGTTGCCAATCTTCTCAGGAGTGAGTGTCTCAGAAAATTCAATCAATGGTCTGACCCTTTAATGCCCAGAGATATACAGCAAATCCCAGTAGCTACATCATGTGACCAACAGGCCTGTGTATAACCTTCAGACTGATGAGACCAAGGTGGAGATGTTTGCTCATCATGCACTGTGCCTTGTTTGGCGAAAACTGAACACAACGTATCACCACAAACACCTCGTACCAACTGTAAAGTACGGTGGTGGAGGGTAATGATTAGAACTTGTTGTGCAGCCACACGGCCTGGGAAACCTGCAGTCACTGAGACAACGATGAACTCCACTTTATACCAGAATATGCTTGAGACAAATGTGAGGCCGTCTGTCCAGCAGCTTAAGCTGGGATGAAATTGGGTCATGCAACAGGACAACAAGCCCAACACACCAGCAAATAGACATCTGAATGGCTGAAGAAGAGAAACAACAAGGAGTCAAAGTCCAGACCTCAACCCCATTGAGATGCTGTGCCGAGATCGCTAGAGAACTGTGCAAAAACAAATGCCCTCAAACATCAAATAACTGAAGCAATTTTGTAAAGAAGTGTAGGCCAAAATGTCTTCCAAGTGATTTGAGAGACAGATAAAATCCTACAGAAAATGTTTACTTCTTGTTATTGTTGCTAAAGGTGGTTCTACACATTACTGAATTATAGGGTGTACTTATTTTTTCCCACCTGGTTTTTGAATGTTGGTTTACGTTTTGGGGAAATTTTTTATTTTTTGTCACCTGATGTTGATTATTTACAGAAGTAATTGTTATTAAAGCCCTGATAATTCAGATCTTCTCTCTCTTTTTTTTTTTCTTGCCCTTAGCCTGAGTCACAATGGCATAGACGACTGTTTAGCAGGAAGAATCTACACGGTTGTTTCTACTAGCAGCAACATACAGACAGTTCGGTAGGTGTTCTTGGATGTTTTTGTGCAGTGTTTTCATATATATATTTAAGCAATTTGGCGCAAGCAGTGTGGTTATACTCATGCCTACAGCCAAATCCCAGCCGTGCTGATATTCAGTACAGCAACACTACTGAGAGTGTGAAATTGCTTTTATACAACAGTTCTATAAAATAATAATAATTTAATATCATGTAAGTGACATTTCAGAAACTTTATGGATAAAATGTTTTGTTTATTTTTTCCTCCGCTAGTAGAAATAGATCCTAAAGAAACCACACCCACTTTATAGCACGTTGGCTAGCTAGCTAGCTAGCTCATGTTGATTTATAAATTCTCATTACCAGGTGCTTCTGGTAGAATTGACCTTCCTACTTCCTTTTCATCTTCATCTGACAAGCTTTCATATATTAATATTAAGTTAAAATTATATTCTTGAAAAGTATCGTTTTCCATGTCTACTGATGATGTTACTAACACTACTGTAGTAACCATTTCAAACCAGTAAGTGGAATTTTATGTGGCAAACAGAGAAGTGGAGTGAAACACACAGTGAAATGTCTCTGTGTGGTTATAGGTACTATATACTGTCTAGCCCTACGCCTTACGCCGAAGTGAAATTAGTGGAGTGGAACTAGCTGTATAAATACAGTTGCTACACTATGGCCAAAAGTATGTGGACACTTGACCATGAAACCCATATGTGCTTCTTTCCCAAACTGCTGCAACAAAGTTGGAAGCACAGAATTGTACAGAATGTCTTTGTATGCTGTAGCTTTACAATTTCCCTTCATTGGAACTAAGAGGCCCAAACCTGTTCCAGCATGACACTGTCCCTGTGCACAAAGCGAGCTCCATGAAGACATGTTGAGTAGAAGAACTCGAGTGTCCTGCACAGAGCCCTGACCTCAACCCCACTGAATACCTCTGGCATGAACTGGAACTGGATCCTGATCTCTGCCTCACTAACGCTGTTGTAGCTGAATGAACACAAATCCCCACAGCCACGCCCCAAAATCTAGTAGAAAGCCTTCCCAGAAGAGGGGAGCTTAATATAACAGCAAAGGGAGAATAAATATAGAATGGGTGTGATAGTTAGGTGTCCACAAACCTTTGGCAATATAATGTATGTATAAAAGATGCTGTGGGTGTATGTAATGGCTGACCTTTTTAATTAAAGAGTAGTTATTAATTAAATGTAATTATATAATCCTATTTAATTTTTATTAAAATTTACTTTTAATATTTTTTGTGTCTTCAGACTCTTCAACAACAGAATTACTGATATGGAGCCTTTCCGAAAAGACAAGCGTTTCGAGATCTGGTGATGAGTGTGGACCAGTGTCCTGTTTTCACACTTCTCCCTAAACACTATAATGGGAGGCATGCCAGGAAAAAGCCTTCTCAGGACTACAGTTTGCCAATGAGCACACAGGCAAAGATCAGGCCTTTTATGGACCAAAAACAGCGTTTTAGGAGAAGCAGAGGTGGAAATGTTATGGTTTGGGGTTGCTTCACTGCCTCAGCTGGACTGGACTGGACTGGACTGGACAGCTTGCATTCATTGATTGAACTAAAATGTCTGCAACATATTAAAGAGTGTTTGAAGATAATATGAGGCCATCAGTCCAAAAGTTTAAGTTGAACTGAAAGTGGACAACAGGTTAATGATCCTATTGTCTTTAATTTATTTATTCATTTATTCAATAAAATAAACAGAAACTCTAACCCAGTCAGAACATCAAAACAGAGATTAAATTAATTTCTGACATATGTATCATTACTGTATACTTGTCCAATGCCATTCTATTGGAAGATTAAAGTTGCAATTTAAACTTTAATTTCAATCATTTTAATTATATTGCATTTTTTTTTTTTAGTTTTTAGTTTTGATTTTTTTTTTTGCTATACTTACACACTGTGATTGTTTTGTATTAAAACTATTTGGTTGTAATATAATAATTGTCTAATAATAAATACTAATTTTAAAATTAAACAGTATCAAGATGGAAACAAACTTACAGTGAGATATATCTGCACTCAGTGAGGTGAATGTGTAAAAACATTATAACCAACAATTTGTGTGTCGGAATGTTTGAACCCCAGATCTTACTTTACGAGTCCTCATTGGCTCAGTCTGGTTGGTTGGTTTGTGAGCAGTACTGTACTTTGAAAGTTGAATAATCAATACGTTACATTTAAATCATCACTAATAATTTGTCACAATTTATTTGTTGTTTTTTTTCTTGGTGAAATTTTGCTCTTTTGGTTTTGTCTTTGGTAAATTATACACTTTGGCATTGCAGTTTCGTTGTACACCGACCTCCTCTGTACCATGTTGAAGTGTTCTACAAGGCAGGGGAAGTACTGTTAAAGAGGAGAAAAGACTCAATCCCAACACTGTCAAGTAGCACTTATTTCTCAATAAAAATAATTAAAAACCTCTTTGTCACCTTTCTGTCATTCCCACAGTGACACAAGCACTAGGCAATCACTGCCAAGTCTCATGAGCACATTTAATAATGTAATAATAATCGCAATGGTCCTTTTGACTGTGATGGAAATGCAGACAACAGAGGTCTGGAGGAACCAAATGGTCCTTTAAAAAAATTTCCTCCTTTAAGCACATTTAATACCCAGATGATCACATCACACAGTGTCCTTATTCACATTTTAGTCCCTCACGTTATATGATGGATTGTTTTGTCCATGTCACAATGAATCATTTTCATTCAAACTTGAAAGAAAACAGAAATATGAAGAATACAGAATAATTTCAGGCAAAATACCTGCCATATGCAGCTCTGTTAGTCACATATGTGTACATTATTCTTCTATTACATTCTATTACACAAACTTTTATTTGTGCACATAACAGTGAAACTATCTGTGGTGTGTGTGTGTGTGTGGTGGGAGCTTCTCCCACAGGCTTTTGGCTGCTTTTTGTAACCACCGGATGGCGCTGTTTCCGACACTCTCGAAGCTTTGAATCTTTCAGTCAGGGGAAACCCTCAGTGCTTTATGAGGCTTCATTTCGTCACTACTACAGGTTTAATACTTTACAAGAGCCGACACGCTGTCTTCCGCATTTTTTATTATTATTTTTTTTTTTTACCGCACCAGTCCCGTTGCATTATGGGATTTTTGACCGGGTATTTCTCGCCTACTGTTTCTGTAGTTGAATAGTTCGCCATTTCGGACGCAGGAGAAGAAAGTGACAGACGACTTTATAGAAAAGTAATCAGGAACCCGTTGTTGTTTACAGTAATTACTGGTGATCTCAGTCTGGTGTGAATCCTACATTAAACATTCTCATGAGGTGTGTGGTGAGCTTCACCGCGTGTACTTCCGGATATCTAGAAGAGCTTCCTTAAGCAGATTAATGTACATATTTCTGTGTAGAAGCTTCAATAAAATCCAGCGTTACACTGTAACCTTCATTGTGTGTGTGAGAGGACACTGGTAAGTCTCACTGTCGCTTTTGGGACACGGAAACTGTATGTTTTCTTTCTCTTCTTCTATCCACAAATGTTATAGATGAAAAATCACTTTAAACAACATGTTTTCACTTACAGTCTCTAAACCAGCCGTTTATGGAGACTGTAGATAATTCTGGACATGTATAATAGATTTATTTGCAATTTATTATTAGTGTTTTAGACACGTGACATGCTCAGATGATATTTTAGTTTCGATTTCGAAGATCGGCAGAATGTTTAGATTAAATTGTTGTTTGATGTTGTTTGATGTTGTTTGATGTTTAGATTAAATGTTTAGATTAAAAAAAAAAAAACTATGTCAAAATATATTAAACAAATCAAAATGTTTTTGCCTGCTGTTTCTAAAAATCTAGAAGACTGGTACGCAAAACATCCCTTTAGGTAGGTTTAAAGGCTACATTTTTAAAAATCCAAACACTAACTGTAATAGGAAAACCAGTTAGTGTTAATATTCAGGTTAATTGAACATAAGTATGTGATTTGAGACACAATGCTAGTTTATTTAGCAGAGGGAGATGGACAGAGAGATTTGTCCATATTTATTACTGAATATCTAGAACTATTGTTGCATGACAAGAGATTGAAAAAGAATAAAAATAACACGTACATTTCTAAGTTAAATGTGGATTGTTTGAATGTGCCGCCCAGAAACTTTAAATTATAGCAGACAAAGTCTGTCTTTATAGTTAGAATTATATTTCTTATATTAATTTGATAAATAAATAAATAAAACAAAAAAGGACATTGTGAGTTTCTTTTGCAACCCCATTTTAAAATCATATTTATTGTGTTGCCTAGCTACGTGAAACCTACCCATTAGACTAACAAGAAATATTTATATGCATTCGGGACTTATTATAATTAATTGTATTTTTTTGTCAAATAGTAGATGGAGAGGCTTATGAAGCTGAAGACCTGACACGATCAGTATGGCTTCTTCACATCAATCTGCCAGACAGTATGTAGGAAACGCTCGTGAAAAACTGGTTGGACGGCTACAAAACCTGCCTCTTATTGTTGAAAAACTTCACCAGCAGAATATTTTCAATGGTAATGAAGTTAGTGAAATTGAGTCAGAAACAGAAAAGTACAACAAAACCAGGAAGATACTGGACTGGGTCTTAAACAAGGGTGAGGAGGCCTGCTATAAATTTCTCAGAATACTGGATCATGAGAGGAAATTAGTCTTGCCAAAGCCGGATTTACAAACATGGATCTGCTCATTCTCCTTTAGAGATGAGCCTGAAGATGATTATACTCAAGGTAAGAATGCTTGATATAAGCACATAAATAACTAAATACAAAAACTGTGGCATTTACTATGGGTACACAATGCGTATATCAGAAGCAGGATGAATTCATTTATATTGCGACAGTTTTTGACTTTCCATATATTCCAAGCTTTCTTGTCATAACTAAAACAAATCTCAACCCTGCATGTGAAGGAAAAATGTTTATATTATATTCCAGTGAAGCATGGCTATTACCAAGGCTCCAGTCTAACAGTGTCCATTTCATGGATATTTCCAGTATGATAAGGTTGTGTGTGTCACGATTTCCCCTTGAAGCAGTGTGCTCTAAGCGCGAATGCGCGAGCACCTGCTTTTCCAATGTTGACAGCAGTCACATTTCTACATGTGCATTTGTTTATGTTTGTCATGTCTCCTCCCCATCCTGTCATTGTTTGTCATGTCACATGTGTCTGGATTACCCTCAGCTGTAAGCTGTTACGAGGGTAATCACGTCAAAGTTATTGTTCATACCGAGCAACACTCAATGTAGGCATATTAGATTGTTAGATAGATTAGATGTGTTTCACAGATTTAAAGTTTTTTTTTTTTTTTTTTTTCCCTTTTCCTTTTCTTTCGCCCCCTCCCCCCCCTCTCCCCCCCCCTATATTTGAAGGTACAATACATATTTTTTTTATTTAGAATACGTTCAAATAATCTGGAAAACATATAGAACATGATAAAAATAATGGTGTAAGCCATGACCCCAGTACAAGTGTATTATTGAATCAAAGTGTATAAAAATAAATTGCAAAACTGCAAATGCACAACACTTGGATTGTTTGGTGTCATTTTACAGACATTCCCCAACACCCCTTCACTTCGCGTCTCCACCACAGCTTGGTGTGAGAGAAACAAAACGTGGCCAAAGCCTGTAGGCTTCCAGTGCAGTCAGATCATTCTTGTATTAGCAAACATCATGCTGTTCTTTGTAAGAAGAAAACAAAACAACTAGGATGAACACTGGTAGTTCTTTTCCAAGATGGAGTATTTTATTACTGATGAAGGAATGAAGCTGGATATGGAATTAGTGATGTTGCTCCTGGACAGTTCTGTAAGTGCAATCTGTATAAAGCTTTTAAATGTTTCAATGTCCTTAAAAAAAAAAAGTAATCCAGTAGATCCAGTAGGTTTTTTATTTTATTGTCATGATTCCCCCGGGAAGCAGTGTGCCCTACGCGAGAAAACGCGAGCACCTGCTTTCTCATCGTTGACAGCTGTGACATTCCGACACGTGTATAACAAATTATTGTTGTGGTTGACGTCATGTCTCCGCCCTGTCCTGTCATATGTGGTCAAGTCACATGTGTTTTGGTATTGCCCGCAGCTGCTAGCAGTTTGGGGCTAATCATGCCGGTATGTATATATACCGCGAGCCATGCTACACACAATGTGGAAGATTAGTTTAAAGTAACGTAGAATAGAGATAGTAATGTAGCGTAACTTATAGTTTAGATGTACGTTTCCATAGTCTTGATTCAGGTCATGTTTCATGTTTAGATTAGTTAGTCTAGTTTACTGGTTCTCCGCTACCAGTCCCTCACTCATGTTTCATGTTTGTTATATGTTTGATATCTCGACCCCATTTTCTGCACAACTTTTCTACATAACTACATAGAGCTCATTATAGATGAATGAAAGGGTAGCAGAGGCAGTCTTAACCATCCTCATAAATTAGTACGAGTCAAATTTCACACACTGGAGACACAGGGCTCAGATAGTTGCTGCTGTAACAAGCAGAGTACCTGTTTAAAATAAGTCACGTAGGATATGATTTATTCATTTAATTAATTTACTATCCATCCTAAATAGTATTCCAGATTAGAATTAGTATGTCCCAGATCGTAGCATGTTGAAATGAGTATTCCGAAGGTACCTGCATGGTCTAGTATTTCTGGTAGATTTTTGAAGTGGTGGATTTGTGGACAATTTTAAGCTAATATTACCCACAACTTGATGTACAGTGCATCCAGAAAGTATTCACGGCGCTTCACTTTTTCCACATTTTATGTTATAGCCTTATTCCAAAATGGATTCAGTTCATTATTCTCCTCAAAATCTAGAAACAATACCCCATAATGACAACATGAAAGAAGTTTGTTTGAAATATTTACAAATTGATTAAAAATAAACAAAAAAAGCACATGTACATAAGTATTCACAGCCTTTGCTCAATACTTTGTTGAAGCACCTTTGGCACCAGTTACAGATGCTGCAAGCTTGGCACACCAATTTTTGGGCAGTTTCTCCTATTCTTCTTTGCTGGACCTCTCATGCTCCATCAGGTTGGATGGGGAGCGTCGGTGCACAGCCATTTTCAGATTTTTCCAGAGATGTTCGATCGGGTTCAAGTCTGGGCTCTGGCTGGGCCACTCAAGGACATTCACAGAGTTGTTCTGTAGCCACTCTTTTGTTATCTTGGCTGTGTGCTTAGGGTCGTTGTCCAGTTGGAAGATGAACCTTTGCCCCTGTCTGAGGTCCAGAGTACTGGGAAGCAGGTTTTCATAATGGATGTCTGTGTATATTGCTGCATTCATCTTTCCCTCGATCCTGACTAGTCTCCCAGTTCCTGCTGCTGAAAAACATCCCCACCGCACGATGCTGATACCATCAATGCTTTACTGTAGGGATGGTATTTGCCTGGTTTCCTC
This sequence comes from Ameiurus melas, assembly GCA_012411365.1. Classification (NCBI taxonomy): domain Eukaryota; kingdom Metazoa; phylum Chordata; class Actinopteri; order Siluriformes; family Ictaluridae; genus Ameiurus; species Ameiurus melas. The sequence continues at coordinate 26,624,605 of CM022765.1, forward strand.
CAGACGTGACGCTTGCCAGTCAGGCCAAAGAGTTCAATCTTTGTTTCATCAGACCAGAGAATTTTGTTTCTCATGGTCTGAGAGTCGTTCAGGTGCCTTTTGGCAAACTCCAGGTGAGCTGTGGCTTCCATCTGGCCACTCTATCATGCAAGCCTGATTGGTGGAGTTCTGCAGAGATGGTTGTTCTTCTGGAAGGTTCTCCTCTCTCCACAGAGACATGCTGTAGCTCTGTCAGAGTGACCCTCGGGTTTTTGGTCACATCCCTGACTAAGGCCCTTCTCCCCTGATCACTATTTAGGCCAGGCGGACGGCTCTAGGAACAGTCCTGCTGGTTCCAGACTTCTTCCATTTATGGATGATGGAGGCCACTGTGCTCATTGGGATCTTCAATGCTGCAGAAATGTTTCTGTACCCTTCCCCAGATCTGTGCCTCAATACAGTCCTGTCTTGGAGGTCTACAGACAATTCCTTCGACTTCATGCCTTGGTTTGTGCTCTGAGACGCATTGTTAACTGTGGGACCTTATATAGACAGGTGTGTGCCTTTCCAAATCATGTCCAATCAACTGATTTTACCACAGGTGAACTGCAATCAAGTTGTACAAACATCTCAAGGATGATCAGTGGAAACAGGATGCACCTGAGCTCAATTTTGAGTGTCATGACAAAGGCTGTGAATACTTATGTAAATGTGATTTTTTGTTTTTTATTTTAAATAAATGTGCAAAGATTTCAAACAAAGTTCTTTCATGTTGTCATTATGGGGTATTGTTTGTAGAACTTTTAGAAAAATAATAAATTTAATCCATTTTGCAATAAGGCTGTAACATAACAAAATGTGGAAAAAGTGAATTGCTGTGAATACTTTCCGGATTCACTGTAGGAGGACCATTTGTGATGGTTTGCTTCACCGATTTCAAAGACTCATTCTAAATTAAATGTGCAAAAACAAATCAAGGGAATAAATTAAAATATATAGTATAAATTATATAAGGAATAATGAATAGAGAAAGCTGAAATGCAAGGAGATCTTGTTTAAAACTAGGCAACAAATGTGCTAGTATGTCCCAAAACTTGCATACTTTTTTGCTACACACTTAAGTGTGTACTTTTTCTTCACAAACAGAGTATATACTTTTAGTTCATAGTATAAATAGGCAAATTGAGACACAGTATATGGGTGGAAGTTATGACTGGGACTGAAAAGTGAAGCTAAGATGTCTCTGAGGCCCTCTAGTGGCTGGCTGCAATAGAATTTGTAACTCCATACTCTCCCATGTTACTGAATGGAGACTTTAAAATTTTCTTAACCAAAAACTCAACCCCGCCCAAGTTACACATGGTTAAACAAGAACACAAACTCAAACATGCAACTAGACAACACAAGTCAAATCTTAAAAGACATCTTTAAAACACCACAATAGAAAAAGCAAACACCACAAAATGAAGAGTGTATTGTATGTATATGAACTGTTTCATATGGAGTTTCAAACCCTATCGTTTTCCAGAACACTCAGTGGTGCTTCAGGCTGAAATGAGACTTTAGAGTGTCTGGATAGAGTCTATAGAAACAAAAGATAGTGTTGTTTAAGGTGGATGAAAGAGATGGATACAGCTGTTTAAGAAAAAACAAAGCAAAACAAAAACCAAACTCATTATTCAGGAAGGCAGATCTCCAGGAACAGGGTTGTTGTCCATTGATCTTAAACAGGGGCCGGTGTGGATGCAGGTTTTCATTCCAATCAGACAGGAGCCAAACCTGATTCCACCTGTTTAATCAGTTGAGCTTCACTTTTAATAGACTCAGGTATGGCTTCTGCTCGGTCAGAAGGAAAACCTGCACCACACCGACCCTTTATAAATAAGATTGGACACCTTTTCTCTTAAAGAATTAGAAACACTGAAAGTAATACAGAAATGTGAGCAGATTGTCTACAAACTAGTGCTTGCATGGCAAATTGTGTTTGGTTCTGTAATTGTTAAAAAAAAGTTAATGTTTACACACAATAGTGTAAATGTCCCTTGTGCTTGATATGTCTGTTAGCCTGGGTCAACAGTCGATTAGCATCAGGCCAAATAAAGTGGAAGTACAGTTCAAACATATCGTGGTTAATGGTTAGCCAAAGTTCTGAAAATGTTTCCTGTTCACTGGGGAGTTGATTGATGGATTTGAACATGACAGTTGAGTTTTTGAGGATATTTTCACTGAAGCTCACAGACCTGAAGCTCTTGACAGTTCTGTAGCAAAGCCATGCCTTATTCTGCTGTAAACTGTGCTAACATACCCTCAGTAGGGACTTATTTTGATGTCTAAGCTAGCTTATTGTACGGATATTATAACTAGCAAACCAACATGAGTGAACAAAATCATGGCATAAACAAAGGTAACGAACACTAGCTCAATTATATTATTTACTCAGGGCCGCCGGATCAAAGGAAGTGGGCTGGCATTTGACCCAGCACTTTCCAAACTATTGGCGTGGTGACCCAATCTTAAGGCAATACCAGATAGATCTGACTCAGTTGAAAAAGGAATAAAAAACTTCCAGTTCAGCTGGGAGGTGGGACATTTTCATCCAACACACGCTAACGTTTCAATATTTTAAGTGACCTATGCACATAGTCTGTATTCTGAATCGATTATAGGAACTTTCCTCAAATGACATTCTTCAAATAAAGTAAATAAGGCTTGCTGGAAAAATGTTTAGCGAAACAGACAGTCACTACAGTGACAAACAGCCTACTGCAGAATGTGAACATGTCTTAAATTTTTAAAACATATTTTAGAACATATTTTCTATCTAACTCTGGGAACAAATTTTTGCTGTTATTGGCTACCTGAGAAGTAAAATTCTAAATAAAGCATGCGTGGTTCGAAATAAACTACTCTGATGTTCGTTACAAAGTGTGCTATGCCTTGTTATTGGATTATAATCAGATCCTGGCTCTATATAGTGCTAAAAGCATAATACATAGTTAGCCTGTATGTTTTCATAGACAAATGAGAGATGAGCCTTTTCTCTCAGACAAAAATGTTGCCCTACCACGTTTGGAGTAGTGGTGCCACCCCTGGTCTGATTTATAAATGCCACTGGTTCTATTAGCTCATAAAGATATGATAAAGAAATTCTCTCTGATTAGAATCTGTTATCTGTTATCTGTGCTGACACGGTCCATGGAACGGTCTACATCATTCTTGCGGTATCTACAGTTATAAACTAATTGCACATTTTCTTACTTTTCTGGAGAAAGTCTTCATTATGAATGCATTTGTGTTTATGTCCCATTAGCTGTGAATAAACAATGAGATTTTTGCAGTGCTTGGGATGTGAGAAGTTGTACTCAAATTAGTAATGAGAAATTATCTGTTTATAATGAATGGTGATTTTCAAAGTGATCACAATGCTGGGGGTTTAAGCATAAACACCACCAAACTGCCATTGCTGGACCCTTGAACAAAGCACTATCTTTGTTCTATGATTTCCTTAAAGCTGGGATATGCAAATAAATGAATTTCAATGTGCTATAATGCATATGGAAAAATAAAGTTTGCTTTATCTTAAAATGTGGAGAAGAAGGAAATAAAGATCTGTAACTTCTCACCTTTGCATTTAGCAGTGCCAAAGATTATCAATGTATCTAATAAATTTTGTGGTTACATATGCAGTAAATTGTTTAAAATAACTTTTGCTTGATAAATCTAACAAGAGGTTTGCATAAAAGGGTCTGATTTTAGTGAACATACTAAAGCCCGTTATTTGATAATCTTAAGCTTAATGCTGCTAAGATAAAGTGTCCCAATTTATCTGATGTCCCAATTTGTCTGATTTCACCCCCTGTTAAATATTATGGTAAATCTGTGATCTCAATCTAACAGTCATTAAACATTACATAACACAGTTATTCCCACCAATAATGTTTTCTCTTTTGCTGTGCTTATTGTAGGACCTATCGCATGTCATGACCTGCAAAACCTTTTGAAGAAAAGAACAAAACAAATTCTTGGCCAACGGTGGAAGCAGAGCCAGCGGTTCTATGGAGGAAAAGTAGAAGAAAAGTTTACCTTTATTCCTCTGGTGTTGGATACAGACACAGAAAAGAATTCACCCCATAACAAAATCATAATTAAGAGCAAGAAATCAAAAAAATCCCGTTCAAAAAAGATGAGGGCCTACATACCAAGAGATACAGAGAGAAAATCCCCTGAAGATTTACTTAACAGCGAGGAGAAAAGTATCCTAATAGTAGGAAAACCTGGAATTGGGAAGACAACAGTTGTTCAACAAATGTTGCATCACTGGGCAGAGAGACATGACCGAAACCTTGACTTCATGTTTTACTTTGACGAAAACACACTGTCAAATACCTCAACTATAGTTAGCTTAGAGCATCTTCTGCTTAGCACAGTTTTAATGTCAAATCCACAACTTAAAGACAATGTTGAAGAAATTTTGCCCTATCTTCAAGAATATTCTGAAAGAGTCACTATTGTTTTAGATGGAATCAGAGATTTTCCGGACAATGCGATTTTGCTGGGGATCATGGAACATGAACTTCTGCCTGAAGCAAAGGTTGTGGCCACATGCAGGCCTGAAGTAGAGTACGAGTTCTCTGACTGGACAACATGTAAAGTCTATGTTCAAGGATTCAGTGAAGAGTCAATTTATGATTTTTTTAGGAAAATGTCAGATAATGATCCAGAGATGGTGGACAGTGTGATAAACAATCCTGCACTCTTCAGTCTCTGCCATGTCCCTATGTATGCTTTTATGGTGGCAGCCTGCATTTTAAATGACACTTCTGGAGAAGCACAGAAACAGTGCACAGCTAGTGAGCTGTACGTACGAATTTTTCGTCACTGTCTACAGAGACACGGAAAAAAGAAATTGCTGCACTTGGATGGACACATTAAAAACTGCAGACCCATGGTCTTATCTTTAGCAGAGAGTGCTTTCAATGCAACCAAGTTAAAAACTATCAACCTGGAGTTTGATTATGATGAGAAAGACATTGCTGGTGCTTTCTTGAAGACAGTCTCAGTCGTGTCACCAGCATGTGCAAAGACATTTTGTGCATTTCCTCACAACACAATGCAGGAATTTTTTTCGGCTTTCTTGTTTCTAGAAAAAACAGAAATACTTGATGAGGTTCTCCATCTGTGCCAGAATAAAGACAGTATCCACATGAAACATGTAATTCCTTTCCTCTGTGGACTTCAGTCACACACCAACATTCCTCTTCTGAAGTGTCTCTTTCCATTGAACAAGGTCATGGAAAATATTGATAGCTTCTTTGAGAAGGTCTTAAACACTTTCATCTGTGATCAACCAGATGATGAAAAAGTTGATGTTGCTTTCATATGTCAGTGTCTATACGAATATCAGTCTCCTGAAACCTGCTGCTCATTTCTAGAGAGAATAAACTATTATCTAGATTTGAGTGAAGAACATCTTGACCCTTACACATGCTGTGCTGTGTCCTATGTAATCAGCCAATCCAGAAACAAAAAGGTTCATCTTGATTTGGAGGATAGTGCCGTGTCTTTCACAGGGTTGAAGACAATTCTCGGCCATTCACAAAATCTAAGGTAATTATATTCAATATATTTTTTTAGGGGAGTAACAATACAGAAATGTAAAATTTTAAATTGTATGGTGGTCTTGATATGATACTTTTTTGAAACAGAAATAATGAGTATTACCTGAATATGTGCCTTAGGTGTCCAGTTACATTGGACTAAATCATTCAGCATTAATTTGAAGGTGAAATTAGAGTCCGATGTTTTCAGGTGTGAATGAGCATCCTGTTTTATTTAATGAACAGGTCGATCAAAGTCTGATCTTCACAACATGTTTGTGGAAGTGTTCCATGGCACAAACAAAGGAGATTTTTGAGGACCTCAGAAAAAGATTTGTTGATGTTCATCAGGCTGGAAAAGGTTACAAAATCCATCTCTAAAGAGTTTGGACTCCACCAATCCACAGGCATAGAGTCACACATAATGAATAAATGGAGGAAATTCAATACCACTGTTACCTTCCCCAGGAATGGTCAACCAAGAAAGATCACTCCAAGAGCAACATGTGTAATAGTCCACAAAGTCATAAATCAACCCAGGGTAACTTCTAAGCAACTAAAGCCTCTCTCACATTGGCTAATGTTAATGTTCCTGAGTCTACCATCAGGAAAACACTGAAGAACAATGTTGTGCATGGCAGGGTTGGAAGGAGAAAGCCACTGCCCTCCAAAAGAACATTGGTGCCTGTCTGCAGTTTGCTAAAGATCACATGAACAAGCCAGAAGGCTATTGGAAAAAATGTTTTGTGGATGGATGAGACCAAAATAGAACTCTTTGGTTTATATGAGAAGTGTTATTTTTGTAGAAAGGAAAACACTGCATTCCAGCATAAGAACCTTATCCCATCTGTGAAACATGGTGGTGGTAGTATCATGGTTCAGACCTATTTTGCTGCATCTGGGCCAGGACGCCTTGCCATCAGTGATAGAACAATGAATTCTGAATTATAACAATGATTTCTAAAGGAAAATATGAGGACATCTGTCTGTGAACTGAATCTCAAGAGAAAGTGGGTCATGCAGCAAGACAACGACCCTAAGCACACAAGTCGCTCTACCAAAAACGGTTAAAGAAGAATAAAATTAATGGAATGTTTTGGAATGGCCAAATCAAAAACCTGACCATAATCCAAAAGAAAGGTTGTGGAAGGACGTGAAGCAAGCAGTTCATGTGAGGTAACCCACCAACATCCCAGAGTTGAAGCTGTTTTGTACTGAGGAAGGGGTTAAAATTCCTCCAAGCCGATGTGCAGGACTGATCAACAGTTACTGTAAACGCTTAGCTGCAGTTATTGCTGCAAAAAAGGTTCACAACAGGTACTGAAAGCAAAGGTTCACATACTTTTGCCACTCACAGATATGTAATATTGGATCATTTTCCTCAATAAATAAATGACCAAATATAATAATTTTGTCTCATTTGTTTAATTTGTTTACTTTTAGGACTTGTGTGTCAAAATCTGATGATGTTTTAGGCCATATTTACTTTACTTTATTGTTGAGTCGTAACTGGAAATTGGTCTTTGGTCTCGCCACTTGTACACAAAAAACAGACTTTACATAAATTGACAACACAAAATAACAATGTATAAGAAAACAGGTCAACGCCCACATTTCGCTACAGTGCAGGCTTGCCAGGTTTTAGCACAATTTCCTCTTAAATCTACAAACCAGCAAGACCAAAAAAGACCCACATTGAAAGATAGGACATTGAAAAAAATAAGTTGAATTTTTAAACTTTTCTCAGACTTCGTACTTTAACTGACTTAATTTTTGTACCTGAAATGTTCACATTTTTTCCAAATGTGTTCCAATTTGACACAAATGTCTCAAGGGGGTGTGTCTAAAGTCACAGCTCTCTGTGGCTCAAATGTATTTTTGAATCCTGCATTATTCACTATTCTCAGTAGAGATTCAGCCAGGAATATGAGAGAGAGAGAGCGAGAGAGAGAGAGAGAGAATTTATGAATTTTAAAACCTCTTTATTAACCAACCATTTAGGGGAAACAGAAAATATCACTCATTCAAAAGAAAAAGGATCTACATATTTCCACACGGAGGAATTAATAAAACAATCCTTTATGTTAGGGCTCTTCGTGCGGCTAATGTCCATTTCCTCAGTCTGAACCGTCTCCCTGGTGACAGCAGTCCCAGGTTGTCACTTTTCAATGTACGTTGTGCAGACTGAATGAATTTATTTCTGTCTGAGAAATAGCTCGTCAGTGAGACATTACATTTTCTTTTAGTTACTTCTAAAAACCAGTTCAACTATTCTGTAGTGTACAGTTCCTCAGGTGGCTCTGAGAAATTTGGAGTAGGTGGGTTACCTGACCTTACTTCATACTCCACGTTTGATGCCCATATCCCCAGTCTGAAGTGTCTCCTCGGTGACAGCGCGTTCAGATTCTCACCTGTTGTTGCGTGCTGTACCGATTTTAAGAATATTTCCCTGTCCAGGAAGTAGTTATTCAGTACGACACGATCTTGTCCTAAAGTCTGCTCCAAAAACCTGTTTAGCTGTTCCACAGTGTAAAGTTGTTCTGGCTGTTCGACCCCCCTTGTTATTTCCAGTTCGTCCTCATTGTTCTGGATGTTCTTGACCTGTGGGTTCTTCTGTTTCTGTCGTGCAGAGTCACTGTCTCCGACAGCGATAGTGGGGTGGGGTTTGAAATGAAAGCTGTCTGCTGTGTTGTTATTGCTGGTATGGGAACGGGTGTCGGTGTTATTGCTGGTATGGGCACGGGTGTCGGTGTTATCACTGGGTGCTGTGATCATTTCAGTGGTGTTGTGTTCCTCACTGACCTCTTCCTGTTGTGACCTCGGTGTGTCGTTACCCCCATCTGCCCAGGCTCCTGTTCTCTGGTGTCCCCCTGCTGTCTCCGCGCTGCTGCTGCTGTACCCCGGCCGTGTCTCCCCCGGAGCTCACCGTCTGCACCGCTCTGCGTGGGCAGCTCAGCCGTTTATGTCCGATCTTCCAACACCCAAAACACCTCAGGCGCCCGGTGGTGGCGAAGACAGTGTAGCTGCTGTCACCGTGTTTACACTTAAAGTTAACATCCAGTGCTTGTTCTCGGTTGTTAAAAAACATATACACCTGTCTCCTGGAAAGAGGACGTGTTTCACCGCGGAGTTTCTACAGCTGAGCGGAATATCAGTCATGGGGCCGGCGAACTTGCCGAAGCAGGCCAACTCCTTCATTATCAGTTCATCTTTAACAAATGGGGGTTAGTTAGAGATGACAACCCATGTCACAGGGGCATAAAGAGGGTTAACGTGTAACATGTCACCTTTTAGCAATATTCCATTTTCTCACAGCATGTTGGCGAATATTTCTTTCTTTAGGAAAATCACCACAGCTTTGTTCATTCGGGAGGCAGAGTAGATGTTCTCACACTCGACCTTCAATCCCACCACTTGCAGAGCATCCTCCACCTGTTCTCCATTCCCCGGTACACACCTGGCGTCCTGCTCATCCTCACTCACTCTAAACTTTCACCAACCACCGCTATCTCAATAACTAGACATTCAATAAATTAATGAAAGAAAAGAAAAAAGGACAAACTCGCGAAAAACTTTGGCAAGACACCAAACCACTCTTACGTTCTCCACCCACAACGCTCACTCCTCCACCGTGACAGAGAGAGAGAGAGAGAGAGAGAGAGAGAGAGAGAGAGAGAGAGAGACTGCTCATTGGGATGTGGATCTTGAGTGTACATCATGATAAATCTCAACGTTTGATTTTAATGAGAAGTAAAACACCTGATTCAATGTAAAGTACTCTTATTTGGACCATGGGACACTGTTACCTGTCTACAAGCGCTTGGTTAAATTAATTCCCTGTTGCCTATTATTTTTAGATTTAAGTTGGAATAGATCTTTTTCTTCAGTCTGTTCTATTTAAACAGAAAGGACAAGTGAACAGTTTTCAACTGGTGAGTAGGCATAAGTAGATGGTGAGGATGGTCGTAAAGATAGCTGAGCCAAGTCTATTCAAGTGTTTTTGTCATTCCACTATATAACCTGTATACATTGGAACAGAATGTTTCCACAGGACCATATTGCAACACATAATTGAGAGAGAGTGTTATTTCATATATATTGTCTCTGCAGTGGTATTGTTGACCGGCAGTATGCTGGTAAGCTTTCCTGTATTTTTAAAACCCTGTAGTGGAAAGTAGAAATTTATAAAGTATTTCACCTCATGTAATATGTGATATTTTATGACATAGCCTACTTTATTATGCAGTCTGTCGAATGTGTTGTTTGATATACAGTACAGACACACCAAACTAGGAGCCTTATATTGAAAGTTGTGACACTGTATATCACATTGTTATAAGCATATATGCTGTATGTCACAAATTTACTTTCAGATTTTGTTTTTTTTGTCTGTCTCACAGGGATTTATCAGAAACACTATGTCAGGTGTGGACAATCGCGTTGAAGTGTGGGGAGCTGAATTATCTGAGACATCTCCTGCAATTATGTGGATATGAGATTCACATCCCAGTGAGCAGTCAGACAGATGTGCTTGGGCAAGCTGGAAAAATTATAACACAATTTGCAGAGCAAACAAATCTCCATCTGCACTGTGATAAAGACCCACAACAGTTCTCAGATCTTCTCTGTAGCACAGTGTTCTCATGGCTGCCACACATCAGCTCTCTCCAGTGAGTAACTCATGGGAAAAAATATATGTACTAAGCTTAATTTCCCAAATGCATGTATTGGTAAGTCATATAATTGTCTCCTAACCAAAAAAGTTCTCCACATCAAAGAGTAAATAAATTAATTTGTTAAACAAAAACCCATTTTTAAATCCATTTATTATTAGCATTATCTTATGTGGAGCAATCCCTGTACAAGTCCCTGTGTATGAGGCATTACTATAGAAACAATAACAAGCTAGAACAAGTGTATTAATATTACAGTTTCATTCACGTTACAGCTGGAACTACTTGTACTGTTGTATGAAAATAATTCACCTCATCTGACCAATCAGAATCGAGCATTCAACTACTTCTATTACATTAAACCTCTCAAAGCTTGTATAATGGCCAGCAAGGATTGAATTCTGAACTCCTAGTTTATAAGACCAGTGCTCTAACCACCAACTTTTTGAAACCTTTGTAAGAGAGAGTACATTATCTTAAATCTCAACATTTAATGTTAATGAGAGCCACAACACCTGATTCAATGCAGAGTACTCTTATTTGGATGGTGAGGATGGCCACAAAGATAGTCTAGTCAAGTGGTTTTTATTGTCATTCCACTATATAACCTGTATACATTGGAGTAAAATGTTTCCACAGGACCATGGTGCAACACAGAATACAGTGGCACAGTACCCAGGACTACATAACATGCATAACAGTGTGAGATGAGTACAAACAATACAGTAAATACACAGAACAGTGAATGTGAACTAGACCGAACAATGGAACAGTGTGGGGGAAAAAGTAATGCATTTAAAAAAAACAAAAAAAAAACTATTGACTGTGATAGAAACAATTGAATGTAGTAGCAGTCCAATAGCAGAAATTATAAAGTGCAGGTGTGCAATGATGGATGCACAGTGGTAGCTGTTCGAAGGTTTTGATTGGTGAGTATTGGGAGGCAGTGGTGTGTTGAGTATTTTGACTGCCTCATGGAAGAAACTTCTTTGCCCAGATGGCAGAAGGGTAAAAACTCCATAAGAGATTAGATCTCTTCAATATCTAGAGAAAGTGCAGATGCTACTGGACCTTTGTGGCTTGGCAGGTGGTGTCCAGGAGACCAGCTTGGACCACCGTTGCAGGTGGTGTCCTCTAGCCTAAACCTTAGGATTGAGTTTGGTGGTTAGGTCAACCTGTGGTCCAATGAGAAGTTCTTACTCATGTGGATGTGGGTGAAGGGGGTCTTCCTCCCTGCCCTGTAAGAGGTGTCTGGCAGTTGTCGTAGCAGCTTATATGTTGATGCCAGGCATTTGTTGATGTTCATTCATTAAGATCCAATCACAATGTGGTAAACCTTTCTCCACCTTGGCAGTTAGAGAGGGGCCCTTGAATGCCATTTTAACTGCTGTTCATTACAGTTGATTCTGTGGTGTTACTTGGAAGTGTCTGTTGGTCGGTGCTTATTAGTTCTCTCAGGTGGCTAATCAAGAGTGGTTCAGTCTCCCTTAATGTGTGAATTGTGGGAAAAGGCTTATTAAGATATATTGAATGTTATCTGCTACTATTCAGAAGCAAATTCTGCAATGGTTAGAAGTAGGGCTGCACGATTATGGCCAAAATGATCATCACGATTATTTTGATCAATATTGAGATCTCGGTTATTTATCACGATTATTCATGGACTTTAGTGACATGTATTTATTGCACTTTCACATTTAAATAAACAGACCGCTGCTTTCACCTCGATGTTGTGCTACATTCATGCTAATGTACAAATCTTTGCATCAAATTAGACTGATCCTTAAAGTGCATCATCTCGGAGAAGCAAAACATAAATAAAATACTACCCAAAATATAAGATAAGTAAAAATGCCATCAACCAAATGTTATATTTGATGAATATTTTCAATATATAACAAAATGAAAACAATCAGGCCTGTGCAGTGAATCCATTGTCATGGTTCTGGCCTGGAGTCAGTTCTTGAACTGCTCTGTGTATATTGTGTATATATCTGAATAATCTCATATAGAATGTGATTGGGTGAGTTCATTTATCCGTCAGATGCAAAGCGCTTTAGTTTAACGGTGTTCATTAGGGATGCACCGATCAGGATTTTTACAGCTGAAACTGATCCAGATACCAATCTTTTTCTGTTTAAACTTTAATCAGGAGGTCCATCATAAATAGTTAAATGTAAGCTTTCTGTTCATGGTCACTGTTAGTCGAGTTAAAATAATAGCAATGAGAAATACTGTTGGTTAATTTATAAATAAACTGTCACGTTTGGCGAGTTGAGGCCGAAGCAATCGCAGATTTTTTAAACATTTATTTTAAACACACGAACAACGAAACAAAGACACTAGGACAACTGGGCATAACACTGTGGCAGGAAACAAAACACGGAGACAGAAGTGACGTGAGTCTATAACAACGAAAGACCCCGAAAGAGTGCAGACAAAGACTATATATACACATAGGTGCTCATTAACAAAAACGTGAGTCAGGTGCATGTGGTCAGGTGGTGTAGTGCAGTGGCTGATGGGACATGGAGTCCCGAGTTTCCGGATACGTGACATAAACAAGTATAAAATATTTATTTTTAATTATCTTAAACAATAAAGAGTTAATTAAAAGTAGACTAACACAAACATAATCCATTTGAGGAAAAAGTCTAATAGTTTTCTAAGGAGATAGCAAACTAATCTTAATGTCAAATTGATATTAAATGCAATCCATAGTAATTAAACATTTTCATTTCTCAATTTATTTATATTTTATGAAATTATTATAATATCTATTTTTTATATTAAATGATTAATTTATAACTAAGCACATTTTCTGTCTTTACATTTTATTAGTTTTCTGTTTGTTTGTTTCTTTATCAGTTGTTCCTTTTCGATTGGTTCCCCAGTACGTCTGCTGATAATATTGATTTTTGGGGGACTAAATAAAAACATGGATACTGGAGTTGACTTTTCTGATGATATCTGGCAACCTTAAGTTTAAATGACATGACTACGCTATGAATTTGAGTTAGTGAAGAGTGTGAAGGAGAGCAGCAGCGTACTCCTTCTGAACAGTTGCTACCATTGATTATGATTGGTGAGGAATTATTTAATAAAAAAGTTTGAATTAAACCCACCTTGTAGCGTTAGCATTATTATTCATTTACTCCGAGCGAAGCTGCTGTGTCTACACGAGCAGGTGAAAGTTCAGGTCATATTGCAGTTTGTGTGATCGGAGAGTTGAGAGAAGCAGATGATCTTCAGAGTTACTCGTCATGATAATGGCTTCTCTGCAGTATTTACACACTTGTTCAGTTGACTGAGGAGGTGAAAAGCAGTGTGAAAGTAACTGTTTCACGGTGTAGATTTTGGACTTCCAGTAGGTTTTATTCCGATTGTACTATACAACTCCGAACAGGTCGCTCACACCGATGCAAATAAATGTTTATTCACACTCTGACAAAGTACTTTTCTGTTGCAAATGTAAGTGAAATGGTTGCACTGTAGAGCCCTGAGTTTATCTGCAAAGTTTTTTCCCGTTCTGCGTGATGATGTTTAATGTCCCCGACAACCTCTGTAGTGCCATTTAGCATCATGCTAAATTTAGTAGTGTTTGTTACCTCTTAAATTAGTGTTACCAGTTACTTCTCAGTCTTACTTAAACTTACTGTGCTCAACCCTGACTAGGCCACAAGCCTATCTTCTGGCTTTACATCTTATGGACCCAGAAGCTGTCATCCACAAACCAGTAACCTCATCTACCCACCACTTTTGTCTGATTTCATCTCCACTTTATCTTCCCATTACTCATTTCACTTTTCGTACTAACTGACACCTGGATCTCTAAGCAGAACTACTGCTATATCATCTGCTTATGCTTTCTCACACACTTCACAAGAACCTTACTGTCTGGATATTCCAGTAGGAATATAAATAAGCTCCAGTTAGTCCAGAATGCAGCTGCCAGAGTCCTAACTAGAACTAGAAGTTATGACCATATCTCACCAATATTATCCACACTGCACTGGCTCCCAGTGAAATCTCACATTAACTATAAAATACTTTTATTAACCTATAAAGCACTAAACAGTCTCGCGCCACAATATCTAAGCAACTTTTTGGTTTTATATGATCCTTCACGCCTACTTAGATCAAAAGATGCAGGTTATTTGATGGTACCTCGAATAGTGAAGGCTACAGCAGGGGGAAGAGCTTTCTCTTATAGAGCCCCACAGTTATGGAACAGTCTTCCTATTAGTGTTCGGGTCTCAGACACAGTCTCAGTGTTTAAGTCTAGGCTTAAAACCTATTTGTTTACTCAAGCCTACCCTGATTAGTCTCTATATTGTGTATTGTAATAATGCGAGTCTTTCACTTTTCTCCAGGTTTTACTCTAAACAGGGAGAGAAAGAACAAGACGAGAGCTGGAGAACATTTAAACTGGATTTGTGTCTGCAAGCAGCTCTACACCAACCACATAACATCCAGGAGACAGTGAAGAAAGTGATGACATTTTATTATTATGAAGAACAGAGTGATTTCCTGCTGGATCTGTACTCACATGTGAAGCAGTATGAGAGTGAAACAGGCAGGAGAGTCCTTCCAGCATTGCTGCCAGTTTACCAGTCAGTTCCTGCAGTCTGGTCCATAAAGCTCTCAGAGAGAAAAGTCTCCCTCCTCCTAGAAGTGCTGAAACTCCAAATAGAGAAGAAACCAGTGGAGCTGAGAGACTGCTCAGATGAAGAGAGTGAAGTGAGGAGTTTCCTTCAGTGTCTGCCCTACATCTCACACCTCAGGTTTAAACAGTAAGTTTACAAAGTCCCTGTGTTTATAGACAAAATACTTTACTGGGACACCTGCCCCAAACCAAAATGTTTCAGTATTAAATTAGTATTTAAAGACTTTTTCTTGAGGTTGGAATCCTCTGTTGGAGCCTTGATCTAAATCATAACAGTAATTTATATCACACACACACAGAATAATTTAAATAAACAAATCAGTTTATATCAGTTATGAGATCCAGGCTATGAACTGAAGTGATGGAAACATGTAGCACTGAAAGTTCACCTGCTGATCATTTAATGGATACAGGACTATTGTTTGTGATCAGTTTGCTGATAAAAGCTGTTCCTTCACATGAATACGACATTACCTGAGATTCAACCCCTATTATTGATCTGAATTATCATTGTTAGATACCGACCTTACCCTGAACCTGCTAACACTGGTTATTAGCTGGATAATGTTAGACAAGTTAAAGGCATTAAAAAAAGTATTTGGTTTATAAGAATTAGTTAAAAAAAAACCAAACTATTAAACAATTAGTTAAAACAGTGAATGCAAACTGAAATTTAACTTTATATTTAGTTTTTAGTCTTTAATACAAAACTACTCGATGCTAAATACATTTCTCTCTCATTTAGCTAGCTAATGTAGATTATAATTTTAACTAATGGATCTTAAGCCTTGATGTAACTAGACACTAACAGTCCAGGTCTGATAATCTAGATAATTTCATCAGTCAAGTTTGTGAAGGAGAGAGTGTGTGTGTGTGTGTGTGTGTGTGTGTGTGTAGAGAGAGAGAGAGATAGAGTAATAAATAAATAAATAGCTAAGTAAATAAATGTTAGAACATTAAGAATTTCCACCTTTCAAAAATGAAGAACAAGCTCTTCATCATAAACTGTACACACAGCCTCGTTAACACACCAAGAATCACAAAAACCCAATGAGTTATTTGTCAGCCTATAATAATCAAATTCAGTCTTTAACCTTCCTGCTTCTATCCACTTGATCATTACTTCAGAATCTAGTGTGGAAAGTTATAAGCCCTTATTCTTCCATGTTTTCCATGTTGCCAATTTCGCCGTTCCAATCAAATAATTTAGTAAACACATTTTTCTCCTTTTTGAGAATCTGTATTTCATTCCTCTAATAAATACATTATCAGAAAACTCTTCATCAAGTTTTCTAAACCAGCTCTTAAGCACCTTGAGAATACCTTTAAATCTAGGACTAGCTCCAAATCTTCCTTCTCCCCACAGAACCAACAGTCCCCTTTCACTGCTGTATTCAGGTGTGTCACATGTCCGTCTGTATCTGTGGCACATGAATAATCCTCCACTGTAGGTCAGCAGCACACTTCTCTACAGCAGGTTTATATTGGGTCCTCCACCTGTCTCTTACAATAAAGTCTTGTAAAGTCTGGGATCAACATATCTGGCCACCTTGAGTCTTTTTGTCTCCTCAGTGAGTATTTATGTATCGTTTCTACTGTAATGTAGTACACTGCTTTATTTGACATGTTTTTTAAGACTCCTCAGTTAAGTTATTTTAAATGCAAGATGGAGTCTGCAGCTCCTGCTTCATCTTCCTCCCTTATTGCTGGGGAGATTCTTCTTTCTGGAAACCTTTTCTTATATCCCATATCTTGCATATGGTCATGTCTCTGTCCATTGAAAGTCCTGTGACACCTTGGTAATGCATTGTAGATTTCTTCCTTTAACTTTGACACGAGACGTGAAGATTTCAAGCCTGTCACCTGTTTAAGTTCTTCAGGTGATTTCCACCCTTCCTCTTGTAATAAATGACCCAGATTTTCAATTCCTTTCCTCAATAAGCATTTTTGAATACTTATAGAAAACAGCAATCTAGTTTGAATCGATGATTTGAAAAACAGTGGCTTCTCAGGGGCCCATTGTTCTGGACTGTACACATCTTGTTGTGTTCTTACGACAGTTTTCCTTGTTTGCAGCATGGATCTGTAAAAGGAAGAGAGCTCAGATGAGCTCACCTCCCCGAGCTTCATTAGGAATATGTGTTTATCCAGTCCTAAGCCACCTACTCGCCTCAGAATCATGCTTGCAGTCTTTTCCAATAACAAATCCTTATTGTATAGAAGTCTCTGTGCAGCTTGTATCCTGAAAGCACGGATTCGATTCCTCACATCCACCAGTCCTTGACCACCTTCCTGTACCGGTAGGTATAATACTGGTGCATGAATCCAGTGTTGTCCATTCCAGAAAAAGTTTACTGCTGCCTTTGTATGTTTGAGATCAACTCTTCTGATGGCTCCATAACAATTGTCCTGTGCCACAAAGTGGAGGCAGCCAGATTGTTTACTACCAGAACTCTTTCTCTATAAGACAATTATGGTAATAGCCATTTCCACCTCAACAATCGTCCAGACACCTTTTCCAGCAAGTCCCTCCCAGTTTTTTTTAAATGAAATGAAATAAAAACCTCACTAAATCAAAAATGCTTCAGCATTTTCATGATCTTCAAAAGATATTCATGATCTATGTGATCAAAAGATTTCTCTTGATCTAATGACAAGACTCCCAGATCATTCTTATTGACCTGGTTAAGATCAGTTATGTCCCTTAGTAAAAAAAGATAGTCTAAAATAGATCTCTGGGGAATGCAGTTTGTTTGATCATTTTGGATCAGCTCATCTAAACTGTACTTGAATCTATTTTCTTAGAAATATCAAGAATATCCAGAAAAGGGATCCATTGTCAAAAATGGACCTCTTGAGGGGACACAGTATGTCTGGTCCGTATGAATAACCTGGACCATTATATTATTCAGCCTATTAGCTAGAGCCATTGGGGGTGGTTTGTAATCCGAGATTCAAAAGATTCAAAACTGGGAACCAGTTCTTAAAGTCAGTACGGTCTCCTTTTTTGGGTAGAAAGGTGAGGACTGCCCTACGGCAACTCAACTGTAGTCGTTCTTAAGCCAAACTGTCATCGAGTACATGCACCGGATAAAATTATAGGAAAACAAAAATAGCTACTCCCCCACTGCTAGATAGATGTCTTATGACTTAAAAAGGATAACCCTTTAAACTCCCTGGCCCAGTCAGCAGTATTACTGGTGTCTGTGTGGGTCTCTTGTGCAAAGGTGATGTCAATTTTCTTTTGTTTCACCGTTTCAAATAACAAAAATCTTTTATTTCTTTCCCTTGCTCCATTTAAATTCAATGAAGCGATTTGAAATTCACTCATGAATATGAGGTAAAATAATAGATTTATGTACATTGTGTCTAGGATTGACTATCACTATCATTATTGTCTAACATTACATTGACTTTTGTAAGGATTTTCTTTAGACGGTATCCCTCTTGATCAGTGAAACCCCCTTCTGCCATAAACCCCTGTGCTTTTTTAATGAACTGTTCCACATCCTGAACAAACACGTCTATTCTCACATTTCTAGCATGTTTAGTCTTTCTTAGAAAAACCTTGATGTCATCCACATTATATTCATGGCTCGAAAAGCCACTCCGATTTCCACTACATATAATACTACAGTCAGACGCTTTGCTCTCACTCTCTACCGCCCCAGAATTCAACTCCTCTGCAACATCTTTCCTCTTAGCCTGTGCATGAGGACGGTTTCTCAGTCTCTTCCTCTGGGGCACCTTGAACACATTCTCTTCTGTATCCATATGAGAGCTGTCATCCGCAACTTCATCAACAAGGGACAGATCCACACTATCTACTGACACCGTACTATCCTGCGTACCCTTATCACATAAATCCGGCTCAGTCTCAGCCTTCTCTTCTTCACCTGGTTGAACACCGACACTCTGGTGAGAGGGGCCAGCTTCAGGTGTCTCCACCTGAGAAGGTGCTGCTGCACCCTCTCCCGGTGTGTGGGCCCCATCCGCCCCAACACCCTCTCCAGCAGTAACCTCGTTACCAGCGGCCGTGTTAGCATTATTATCATTTTCAGGATTTACCCGTTTTTCAGGACAGGCCCTCACCAGATGACCAAATAAACCACACCCAAAACACTTCATTGTAGTAATGGTGGCATAGATGACATAATTAAAATCCTCCACATTTACATTCAGTGTCAGATCCAGATCATTATTATCCTTCATCACCATGTACACAAACCGTCTGAAAGACACGATATGTTTTACATGAGGGGATTTACTTGTAATCGCTATCTTCTTGATCTGAGACCAGTTTTCCTTAGTGGGATAGAGTTTGGGACAGAACCTTGTCTTTAATAAAAGGAGGAACATTCGACAGGATGACCTTTTTAGACGGTGTTGACAAAGGAAGCACACCGTCAATCACAACTCTGTTGTCCACCATTTCGTTTGCTAACTCCACCGTTTCCAGAAACAGCATGACGGCACTATTCATCCGGGCCGCAGACAGAATGCTGTCATATCCAACACTCTCCCCCACGGCCAGACTAACCTCCTCAACCAACCAGCAAACATGGAACAGCAGCCTCGGTCAAGCTCCACGCACACTCACTCACTTCCACTCCGACACCGCCCAGTCACTCAGTCCATGCGCACATGAGAGAGTGAGCGAGAGTGTGTGTGCGAGTGAGAGAGAGTGTGTGAGTGTGAGAGAGAGAGTGTGAGAGAGTGTGTGTGTGCGACAGAGAGAGAAAGTGTGTGTGAGAGAGAGTGTGTGTGTGTGTGTGTGTGTGTGAGAGAGAGAGAGAGAGAGAGAGAGAGTGTGTGTGTGTGTGTGTGTGTATGTGTGTGTGTGAGAGACAGAGAGAGAGAGAGAGTGTGTGTGTGTGTGTGAGAGAGACAGAGAGAGAGAATGGGTGTGTGAGAGTGAGAGAGAGTGTGTGTGTGTGTGTGTGTGTGTGTGTGTGAGAGAGAGAGAGAGAGAGACTGAGAGAGAGAGAGAGAGAGAGAGAGAGAGACATGGCATTACCTGAGATTAAACTCCTATTATTGATCTGAATTGTCATTGTTAGTTAGCTACGTGACCCAAAACATGCTAACACTTAGCTTTCTGATGTTAGCCAAGGTAAAGTTTTTTTTTTTAAATTATTATTATTATTATTTTTTAAAATATTTTGTTTTTAACAATTCTTATAATAGGAAATATGACATAAATGTGACTATATTTGAGACTTCCTACGATGTAATTTTTTGCAGCGTGACAATTGTCTTGTGTCGTTGACTAAATATCTACATTTCTCCTCATTATGAGGAACAAAACACATGAACCATTACATAAACATTACAACTAGCCAAGGATGAGTTTTTAATGTGTTTCAGAGTCCCTAAGACATGACCTGTGTACAACAGCTTCTCAATATTTTACTCAACACGCAGAAAGAATGTTAGTGACTCGTCCATTTTAATATCAGATACTTTTTATAAACAAGAACAGGAATTGTTGAGGCTGTGTGTGTGTGTGTGTGTGGGGGGGGGGGGGTGTAGTCTCTATATTGTGTACTGTAATAATGTGAGTCTTTCACTTTTCTCCAGTTTTAACTCTAAACAGGGAGAGAAAGAACGAGAAAAGAGATGTAGAACATTTAAACTGGATTTGTGTCTGCAAGCAGCTCTACACCAACCACATAACATCCTGGAGACAGTGAAGAAAGTGATGACAGATATTGAAGAAGATGAATTCTATTATTATGATCAGAGTGATTTCCTGCTGGATCTGTACTCACGTGTGAAGCAGTATGAGAGTAAAACAGGCAGGAGAGTCCTTCCAGCATTGCTGCCAGTTTACCAGTCAGTTCCTGCAGTCTGGTCCATAAAGCTCTCAGAGAGAAAAGTCTCCCTCCTCCTAGAAGTGCTGAAACTCCAAACAGAGAAGAAACCAGTGGAGCTGAGAGACTGCTCAGATGAAGAGAGTGAAGTGAGGAGTTTCCTTCAGTGTCTGCCCTACATCTCACACCTCAGGTTTAAACAGTAAGTTTACAAAGTCCCTGTGTTTATAGACAAAATACTTTACTGGGACACCTGCCCCAAACCAAAATGTTTCAGTATTAAATTAGTATTTAAAGACTTTTTCTCGAGGTTGGAATCCTCAGTTGGAGCCTTGATATAAATCATAACAGTAATTTATATCACACACACAGAATAATTGAAATAAACAAATCAGTTTATATCAGTTATGAGATCCAGGCTATGAACTCAAGTGATGGAAACATGTAGCACTGAAAGTTCACCTGCTGATCATTTAATGGATACAGGACTATTGTTTGTGATCAGTTTGCTGATAAAAGCTGTTCCTTCACATGAATACGACATTACCTGAGATTCAACCCCTATTATTGATCTGAATTATCATTGTTAGATACCGACCTTACCCTGAACCTGCTAACACTGGTTATTAGCTGGATAATGTTAGACAAGTTAAAGATATTTTGAATTATATAATATTTTTGTTTTTAACAATTTGTTTACAAACAACAACTCTTAAACAATTAGTTAACACAGTGAATGCAAACTGAAATTTAACTCTATATTTATTTTTTCCCAAATCAGCAGTGCCTTTGATACAAAACTACTCGATGCTAAATACACTTCTCTCTCATTTAGCTAGCTAATGTAGATTATAATTTTAATTAATGGATCTTAAGCCTTGATGTAACTAGACACTAACAGTCCAGGTCTGACTGACTCATGTCTAAATATCTAGATCATTTCATCAGTTACCCAAGTTACTGCGTTATGTAGATGACAGAGAGTATGAGTGTGTGTGTGTGTGTGTGTGTGTGTGAGAGAGAGAAGAGAGAGAGTATGTTGTGTATGTGTGTGTGTGTGTGTGTGTGTGTGTGTGTGTGTGTGTGTGTGAGAGAGAGAGAGAGAGAGAGAGAGAGAGAAAAGTGTGTGTATGTGTAATAAATAAATAAATAGCTAAGTAAATAAATGTTTGTCAGCCTATAATAATCAAATTCAGTCTTTAACCTTCCTGCTTCTATCCACTTGATCATTACTTCAGAATCTAGTGTGGAAAGTTATAAGCCCTTATTCTTCCATGTTTTCCATGTTGCCAATTTCGCCGTTCCAATCAAATAATTTAGTAAACACATTTTTCTCCTTTTTGAGAATCTGTATTTCATTCCTCTAATAAATACATTATCAGAAAACTCTTCATCAAGTTTTCTAAACCAGCTCTTAAGCACCTTGAGAATACCTTTTAATCTAGGACTAGCTCCAAATCTTCCTTCTCCCCACAGAACCAACAGTCCCCTTTCACTGCTGTATTCAGGTGTGTCACATGTCCGTCTGTATCTGTGGCACATGAATAATCCTCCACTGTAGGTCAGCAGTACACTTCTCTACAGCAGGTTTATATTGGGTCCTCCACCTGTCTCTTACAATGAAGTCTGGGATCAACATATCTGGCCACCTTGAGTCTTTTTGTCTCCTCAGTGAGTCTTTATGTATCGTTTCTACTGTAATGTAGTACATTGCTTTTTTGACATGTATTTAAAATAACTTAACTGAGGAGTCTTAAAAGACAAGATGGAGTCTGCAGCTCCTGCTTCGTCTTCCTCCCTTATTGCTGGGGAAATTCTTCTTTCTGGAAACTCCTTCTTACATCCCATGTCTTGCATATGGTCATGTCTCTGTCCATTGAAAGTCCTGTGACTTGGCAACGCATTGTAGATTTCTTCCTTTAACTTTAACTTTGACACGAGATGTGAAGATTTCAAGCCTGTCACCTGTTTAAGTTCTTCAGGTGATTTCCACCCTTCCTCTTGAAATAAATGACCCAGATTTTCAATTCCTTTCCTCAATAAGCATTTTTGAATACTTATAGAAAACAGCAATCTAGTTTGAATCGATGATTTGAAAAACAGTGGCTTCTCAGGGGCCCATTGTTCTGGACTGTACACATCTTGTTGTGTTCTTACGACAGTTTTCCTTGTTTGCAGCATGGATCTGTAAAAGGAAGAGAGCTCAGATGAGCTCACCTCCCGAGCTTCATTAAGAATATGTGTTTATCCAGTCCTAAGCCACCTACTACCCTCAGAATCATGCTTGCAGTCTTTTCCAATAACAAATCCTATTGTATAGAAGTCTCTGTGCAGCGCTGTATCCTGAAAGCACGGTATTCGATTCCTCACATCCACCAGTCCGACCACCTTCCTGTACCGGTAGGTATAATACTGGTGCATGAATCCAGTGTTGTCCATTCCAGAAAAAGTTTACTGCCCTTTGTATGTTTGAGATCAACTCTTCTGATGGCTCCATAACAATTGTCCTGTGCCACAAAGTGGAGGCAGCCGGATTGTTTACTACCAGAACTCTTTCTCTATAAGACAATTATGGTAATAGCCATTTCCACCTCAACAATCGTCCAGACACCTTTTCCAGCAAGTCCCTCCCAGTTTTTTTTAAATGAAATGAAATAAAAACCTCACTAAATCAAAAATGCTTCAGCATTTTCATGATCTTCAAAAGATATTCATGATCTATGTGATCAAAAGATTTCTCTTGATCTATTGACAAGACTCCCAGATCATTCTTATTGACCTGGTTAAGATCAGTTATGTCCCTTAGTAAAAAAAAAAGATAGTCTAAAATAGATCTCTGGGGAATGCAGTTTGTTTGATCATTTTGGATCAGCTCATCTAAACTGTACTTGAATCTATTTTCTTAGAAATATCAAAAATATACAGAATAAGGGATATATTGTCAAAAATGGACCTCTTGGGGGACTCAGTAAGTCTGGTCCAAATGAATAACCTGGACCATTATTTTATTCAGCCTATTAGCTAGAGCCTTTGGGCGTGGTTTGTAATCAGTACAAAGAATCAAAACTGGGAACCAGTTCTTAAAGTCAGTACAGTCTCCTGTTTTGGGTAGAAAGGTGAGGACTGCCCTACGGCAACTCAACGGTAGCCATTCTTAAGCCATACTGTCATCGAGTACATGCACTGGATCCTCTCCTAGTTCTTCCCAGAAAGACTTGTAGAAGGTAGGGCATTGATACCTGGCATTTTCCCAGACTCCATGCCTTGAAGGTCTCCGTGCAATTCCTCCAGACTCAGAGCACCTGATAGCGCTGCATTAGCTTCTTCATATATCTGAGGTAGGTTATTGAAGAAGACGCTTTCCTGACTGTGTCCTGACCCAAGTTTTCTTGTGTATAGCTGTTCCTAAAAACAAAATGCCCTCTTTCTTATATCTCTAGGGTTTAGTAGAAGTGCTCCAGCCTCAGACCGTAAGGCGTGAATGAGTCTTTTCTGTCTGTTATTCTTCTCTAGACTGAAAAACTATTTAGATGGTGCATCCATCTGATCTGCAGATGTGGCCATTAAAAATGCTCGAGAAAGAGAACATGATCCTGCAGTATGCCATGGTACGCTAGGGTATGTCACTCGTTCAGTCAGTGCTGGTGAGATAAGACCGTTAGGTGGCAGTTGTGTCACATTCTTTGAGCGAGAAAACTGATTTCTGAAGGTGTAGTGAACATGACATTACATTACATTGAACACTTAAACAATTTACGTCATCTTAATGTGTTAGTCTTAATGTTATAGTGACAGTAATTTTATAATTTCATTGAACTGTAGTGGTTTGAAACCTAGACCGGACCAGAACACCCAGTGCTTTTACCCCTAATATGTCGGCCAACTGGGTTTTTCTTTTAGGAGAAGTTCCATATAGTTTTGATCTCCTGTAGATGCTGTTAACAGTTGCAGTTGAATTACATCTGTCCCCAAGGCTTTCAAGGATTAGATTAGTTCTCTAGAGCTGTTGTGAATATTCTGTTGACAAAATTGTTTTACTTGCACTTTGCAAAAGTCCCACCACCTTTGTAGAGATTTAAATGATGTTTTTTGGGTTCTAAAATCATCCCAGAATAATTTAAAAGTATCCCTAAAATCCATATTGCTTAATAAATGAGTGTTTAAATGCCAGTACGCACTTTGAGGTTTGATGGAGCTCAAGATAAAAGAACACTGCGCCATGCTATGATCTGAGAAACTGACTGGGAAAATATTACTACTTTTAAAAAATTCTAAGATGGTGTCTAAAAACAAAATCTGTCTAGTCTTGCAAGGGAAAAAACATTATCATGTGTATGAGTCCAAGTATACTGTCTTTGATTGCCATGTAAATGCCTCCAAACATCACATAGATCAAGTTCTGTGCAGTTAAAATCACCACCAAGAAATAAAAATTAATCATTGGAACAGTTCTGCAGCATAGAACATAATGTGTCTAAAATATTTTCTCTATTGCTGGAACATATACACAAATATAAAAATAAAACTAATCTTTAAAGACTTCTTCAACCGGATATGACACAGGACTAACTCCCCACTAAGTGTGGTGTTATGGCTAAGGACAGAGCTCCCTTCCAATTCTCGTGTCCAGTCCATGGCATTTTTAACATCACCATGTGTTTCCTGAATAAAAGTAACATCTATTTTTTTCTGTTTAATGAGTTCACACAATTCAGTCCTTTTTTATGTTTCTAGCACCATTTAAGTTCTGTGATGTAATGCGACTTCACACAACCAAAAATAAAAATAAAACCAGCCTCAACAGACCCTACACGCCCCCCGGGGGTTCTTAAACTCAGACCTTCTCACAGCCATCACTCAGTTCTATGCTGAGTTTTCTTAGAAATCTTCTTTAGCTGATAAACTTCTTTATTTAAACACCCTTCAGCCTTCTAACGTTTAGATTTATCAGTGAACTGTTTTA
>CM022765.1:26655295-26689360 GCA_012411365.1 Ameiurus melas
CAGAAAAATTTAACTTTAAATTTTTCTGATTTCTGCATAATTTTGACATGAAATGCGATCAGATCTTCATCTATGTTCTGAAACTAGAAAACAAGAACCCAGTTAAACAAATGATGCAAAAACATGATCGTTTTCACATTTATTAATTAAACAAAATTATCTAACATAAAATCTTTTAGAAGAAGTGTACTAACCTCTAGGAGTATAAATTAAAGGCAGGTGTTTCATCTCTATCAAGGTCTGGAATTCAGCACCACTGTTATCCTCCGAAAGAGTGGTTGTTCAGTGAAAATCCCTCCAGGGGCACTGCGAATAATATTATGGGGCATCTCAAAGAACCCCATGGTAACATCCAGGGCCGCCCTACCCAATAAGCGACATGAGCAGGTCCATTGAGCCCACATGGCCACCAGGGGATCCCACGCCATGGGTTCAGGCAGTAAAGTTTGGTAATAATAACTTTGATAAAGTTAATTGCTTGTGTCAGTTGTGTGCATTAATGTTTGAAAATGAAGAGACAGTATTATCAATCTGGTGCAGAGAAGAGGAATAAAAGGAAAGAAGATGAGGAAAGAAAAGAGCAAGATAATGGTATGTGTTGAATTTTGACGCTCGAGCGCTGTGATTTGTAGATGCACATAATTACAACAGTGACACTGTCAGTTACTTTTTAAAAATACTTCTTAATTCTGAGACTTCCCAATTTATTTGTGGAATAACAGATGTTTATATAGATACACATAGCTGTGCATAGGCACACTACTGTGTGGAAGTTAAACTGTCTGCCCATGTACATGAAAAACATCTTGGGCAATACAAGAATGTAAAAGCAGTTTTTGATCATATATGGTATGGTTCACTTGAACAGAAAATAGGAAGTTCCTATGGGGACAAGTTTACTGTACGTAAAACACAAGTCTGAAAGTTCTTGAGACAGAAATTAAACTATAACCTAAACATACTTATACAGGTGAGGGAATAGAGAAGAAAAGAAAGTCAACAGTCAGCAGAAAGAAAACCACACTATGTGAGGAAAAAAGACACAGTACGTCTACAGAAAATGGTTGAAGCAGAATAAATGTAACATTTTGAATTACTGCAAGTACAGACCGTAACCCAATAGCAGTGTTAGGGTGAAATCTAACAATTTGGTAGTGTGGAGGGACCTAAAAAGAGCAGTTCATGCAAGGAAGGCCCCCTCCCCCCAAACATCACTGAGTTTAAGTAATTTTCTAAAGAGTAATGGGCCAAAATTCCTCCAGCCAGGTGTGCAGGATCACCAGTTCCCAGAAACATTAAAGTTATTGCTGCTCAAGTTGCATCAGTTACTGAATGTAAAGGTTCACACTTTTCCCAACACAGATATTTAAATTTTTATAAATTTTGCTCAATAAATAAATATCAAAAAGTATAATGTTTTTTGCATCATTTGTTTAATTTGGTTCTTTTTATTAAGTTTTAGGACTGAGATGAAGATCTGATCACATTTCAGATCAAAGTTATGCAGAAATACATAAACTTTCTCTCGGCACATCTAACGTAATTCATGGAATTTTACAAACAAGAAGTTAGAAGATGCCCTATTTAAGGATTTTTTATTTTTATTTTTTACATGAAACCTGTCTGTTTTAGATGTGAAGAAGAGTTCCTCATTCCATGTTTAAGTAAAGCAGTTGTTGACTACGCAGAAGATGCAGAGTTGGTGAGAGCTTTCTTTGCTGCCATGGACTTCATCTTCATTATAGACTGGGTTTTAACCACTCGTGAGTGCAGGGCTGTGAGGAAAGTGCTGCGTCTCTCAGACTCCAAACTCAAACTGACTCTGAAACCATGGGCCATCTCTCTTCGAGGGGCCAGACTTCTCTTCAGACACATCACACACCTACAGAAACTCTGGTATGTGTTATTAATTAGTTTCAGCCTATGTAACTTCATTAAGGTTTAGTATGCTTTAATGAAATTGAGCTGGACCATGAATTCCCCATTAATGAATGTGTTTGGTGAATGTTTGTCAGCCTGAGTGACCGTGTGGTACGGAGGATGGTCCGAGCATTTGGAGCAGTGAGAGCCGGTGGCTCGTTGGTCATTGAGGAGCTCTGTCTGAGTTTTAACAACCTAAAGCCAAAAAACATGGTCTTCACATGTCTGAGCAGTTTGTCTTCTCTCCTGAACATCTGGATTGTTCACTGTGTGAATCTCACTGAGTGCAAGATGGAGGCTCACTCTCTCATCAGTCTCATGTGTCATCCTGGGAATTTAAATATCAGGTGAGTTTACAGTTTACATATTTATCTTATAAACATGGTGAATATTTTTCATTTTTAAACATCATGTGTATGTGTGGGTATCGAAAGAGACTCTCCAGCAGTTTACTGGTCTGCTGTGTGAGGTGCAGGATGGGCACGACCCGCTTTTTTCCTGGAGAAGGTGGGAGGAGACCTGACTTCCTGTTCTCTCAGTTGGGAGGAGCTTGTCTATTTTCTCCAAGCAGCGAGTTTGCCGCGTTAGTAACGTACAGAAAGAGCAAAATATCATATAATCACGCCAGACAGATTCTTCCTCTACTGTCGAAGTTCAGTTTAAACGGTGAGAACATGTAATTGTAACTATAACATTGCAAATTTACAGTCATGTGAAGAATAAAAGTACACCCTTGGAAATTGTTGGCTTTTTTGGCATAGTTGGACAAGCAAACAAATTAAATTATTTTTGTAGTAATTTTCACTATTTAAATGAACAAAAAATCAGATCAGTCATATGGAAAAAGGCCGTACACCATTACATTCATCACACCTTCAAATCCATAAAATTAGAATCAGGTGATGAAGCTGTCCGTCCTAGCAAATTCAGCCCAAGAGCAGACAGTCTGATGCAAAAAGAAGTCTCCAAGAACCCAAATTTGAGATTGGAGATTGCATGAATTTGACCTGCATGGGAGGTGTGCCAGGAAAAAGCCTATGCAAGATTACAGTTGAGCGTATAGGCAAAGACTAGGCCTTTTGGAATAATGTGCTCTGAACAGACCAATCAGAAATAAAGTTGTTTGGCCAAAGTAACAGCATGTTTGGTGCAGATCACTGACAGCTTTTCAGGAGAAGCACCACATATCAAATGTTATGGTTTGGGGTTGCTCTGCTGCGTCAGGGACTGGACTGGGCTTCCATAACACCTCAGCATGCCTCCATGCCAAGCCGCATTGATGCAGTAATTCATGTAAAGGAGCCCAGACCAAGTATTGAGTGAAAAAATTAACATACTTTTCAGAAGGTCAACAGTTCTGTATTATAAATTCTTTATTCTAATATTTTGAGATACTTTTTTAAATCTCCATGTAAGCCATAATCCTCAAGATTAGAAAAAAAAGCTTGAAATATTTAACTTTGTGTAATTAATTCACTTTTTGAATTAAATTACAGAAAAAGTACTTTTCGATGATATTAATATGTTGAGTATCAACATTAGGACTATTGGGTGGGTTACACTCTAAACTGTTTCCTTACTTACTTTTGAATAATTTATTGTTAAACAATATTTGATACCTACTGTACATAACTCATTAGCATGCTTCCTAACCTGAATCTAATTATTATTTTGAACATTAATACTAATGTACTACAAGTGAATTTTGCCTGATAATCCACTTTCCAGAGACTGACTTCAGTTCCAAAGCCATCAGAGATTAGTGGTCATCACTAATATATATAAATTTTAGGCTCATATTGGCCAATGCTAATAATTGATTTAAATGTATGGATGTGTTTGTAACCTCTACAGCTTGAACCCCAGTGTTGTGCTGTCAATCATCAGAGAGATCTATGAGACTGGCTCTGCTCACTGTGTGTCAGTCTGTTGAGTTCACCACACAGCTGTATCAACCTGAACAATACAGAGCTGGACTCTTACCACTGTACTGCCCTGTGCTTGCACCCTCCAACACTGTACTTCTGTCTCTCTGAGCCTGCTGTGGGCCTCCATACCAGAGGGGGAGCTGGTGAACATTCTGCCTCTGTTCAACCAACAGTTTCTCAGCTCAGGTAACTCAGGACAAACAATACCGAAAAAAACAACAACTGCATGTTTGGGTAATGGAAATGGTAATAAAAAATATGAAAAAAAAATACAAAACAAAAAAATTGCTTTTGTTTTTTTGGAACTTTAAATCGCTTGTTTTCCTCGCTCTCAGTGTTGACAGGGTCCTGTTGCTGAAGTTGCTCCACTGCTGCAGTATCTCTGAGATCCAGCAGGGGGCAGCAGCAGCAGTTTTCTCTGCTCTGCAGAACAGACTGGACTTTCTTGTAGCACTGGTTTGGATCTGAGTACAGAAACACAGGATAACACTCTGCATCTGACCACTGAGGACTGCAGAGACATCAGCACTGCCATTCAGAAATCTCACCAACGTACAGAGCTCATTCTAGAGGACTGTGAGATGGAGGACACTGGAGTGGACCTGTTCTTCTTCATTCTACATACTGTGAGACTACGGTGAGACACATACAGGACAAAGCAAATTCAAGACAGAGTGACATGAATGGAAGTGTGAAGTTGTGCCTGCAGGCTAGAAGATGAATTTTAAATCAGTCAGTCTGGCAGGTGTTTTGAGCAAGTTTGTACATTTTTAGTCTGTTCCAGTAAAATTCATACTGTACTGGACCTGTACTTTTTGGAAAAACAAATTAAATTAATTGACAAATTAACTATTAATATATGTAGGACTGTATATAGAGGTTATAATTCTATGTGTGACCCCTTCTCTGTGTCTCTCTCTCTCTCTGTCTCTCTCTCACTCACTCAGCTGTAGTAAACCTTTGATGCTCCGGTTCCTGGCTTCTCCAGGTGGTGAATGAGTCAGACCTGTGAGGCATGCTATGTCCCCTCTCCCAGGCGCTGATGAGAGATGGACCTCAGTGAGACCCCTCTGGACTCCCTGCCTGTAGATCACTAGCGTTGTTTCTGGAATATTCTGAAGGTCTGTCAGAGCTGGACCTCAGCCACTGTCAGCCTGCTGATCACAGCCTGAGCTGCCGCTTCCACACCTGCATAAAATAGCTGTCCTAGAGTGAGTATGCTGTGTGTTGTGTCTGTGTGTGTGTGTGTGTGTGTGCGGTGTACGCGACAGGGAGAGTACGACAGTGTGTACTTACATGGGGAAAAAATTACACCCTTCTTTAATTAAATAATTTTATTTATTCCTATAACCACAATAAAAAAGCCCCACAAAAACTTATAAAAAAAAAAAAAAACAGAGAGGGCAACAACAACAGATTAAAATTTTTTAAAAAAAAAGGGGGGGGGTCATAATAAATAAAAAAAAAGGATTGAATACGTATACCATTACCACAATAATGACCCCGAGAGTAATTAGCACCGATTAGCATCGATCAATTACAAATGTAAAAGTTTAATATCAAGAAATGTGACTACCTCTATAAAATCAGAACTTTTGGCAGTTTTGTGTTCTGGAGCACTCCGTGGGGTATGATACAAAAGAAAGGACATCAGTCGTGACCTCAGAGAAGCAATTTGCTGCTCATCATTCCTGCTAAGTGTTATAAAGCCATCTCTGAACTATTTGAAATTCACCATTTTACAGTGAAAAGGATTGTTTACAAATGAAGAGTCATCAAACAGTTGCCAATCTTCTCAGGAGTGGGTGTCTCAGAAAATTCAGTCAATGGTCTGACCCTTTAATGCCCAGAGATATACAGCAAATCCCAGTCACTACATCATGTGACCAACAGGCCTGTGTAAGCACATTAAATGTTTATGTTCATGACAGCACAATCAGAAAAAGACTTAATAATTTTGCTTGTATTTTTCTCATTTGTAAGTCACTTTGGATAAAAGCGTCTGCTAAATGAATAAATGTAAATGTAATAAGTGCTGTGTGGCTTTCCTGGATGGACTGCTAGGGAAAGCTCCTTCTGTCCAAAAAGATTATGGAGCATGACTTGGGTTTAAAAAATTGCATCTGAAAAACCACAAAAGTTCAGGATTAATAACATTCAGACTGATGAGACCAAGGTGGAGATGTTTGCTCATCATGCACTGTGCCTTGTTTGGCGAAAACCGAACACAACATATCACCACACACACCCCGTACCAACTGTAAAGTACGGTGGTGGAGGGTAATGATTTGAACTTGTTGTGCAGCCACACGGCCTGGGAAACCAGCAGTCACTGAGACAAGGATGAACTCCACTTTATACCAGAATATACTTGAGACAAATGTGAGGCCGTCTGTCCAGCAACTTAAGCTGGTTTGAAATTGGGTCATGCAACAGGACAACAAGCCCAACACACCAGCAAATAGACATCTGAATGGCTGAAGAAGAGAAAAAACAAGGAGTCAAAGTCCAGACCTCAACCCCATTGAGATGCTGTGCCGAGATCGCTAGAGAACTGTGCAAAAAACAAATGCCCTCAAACATCAAATAACTGAAGCAATTTTGTAAAGAAGTGTAGGCCAAAATGTCTTCCAAGTGATTTGAGAGACAGATAAACTCCTACAGAAAATGTTTACTTCTTGTTATTGTTGCTAAAGGTGGTTCTACACGTTACTGAATTATAGGGTGTACTTATTTTTTCCCACCTGGTTTCTGAATGTTGGTTTACGTTTTGAGGAAATTTTTTATTTTTTGTCACCTGATGTTGATTATTTACAGAAGTAATTGTTATTAAAGCTCTGATAATTCAGATCTTCTCTCTTTTTTTTTCTTGCCCTTAGCCTGAGTCACAATGGCATAGACGACTGTTTAGCAGGAAGAATCTACACAGTTGTTTCTACTAGCAGCAACATACAGACAGTTCGGTAGGTGTTCTTGGATGTTTTTGTACAGTGTTTTCATATATATATTTAAGCAATTTGGCGCAAGCAGTGTGGTTCTACTCATGCCTACAGCCAAATCCCAGCCGTGCTGATATTCAGTACAGCAACACTACTGAGAGTGTGAAATTGCTTTTATACAACAGTTCTATAAAATAATAATAATTTAATATCATGTAAGTGACATTTCAGAAACTTTATGGATAAAATGTTTTGTTTATTTTTTCCTCCGCTAGTAGAAATAGATCCTAAAGAAACCACACCCACTTATAGCAGCCGTCTAGCTAGCAAGCTAGCTCATGTTGATTTATAAATTCTCATTACCAGGTGCTTCTGGTAGAATTGACCTTCCTACTTCCTTTTCATCTTCATCTGACAAGCTTTCATATATTAATATTAAGTTAAAATTATATTCTTGAAAAGTATCGTTTTTCCATGTCTACTGATGATGTTACTAACACTACTGTAGTAACCATTTTAAACCAGTAAGTGGAATTTATGTGGCAAAACAGAGAAGTGGAGTGAAACACACAGTGAAATGTCTCTGTGTGGTTATAGGTACTATATACTGTCTCTAAACGCCACTCGACCAGTGAAATTAGTGGAGTGGAACTAGCTGTATAAATACAGTACATACACTATGGCCAAAAGTATGTGGACACTTGACCATGAAACCCATATGTGCTTCTTTCCCAAACTGCTGCAACAAAGTTGGAAGCACATAATTGTACAGAATATCTTTGCACTATTTTGACTGTAGAGGCCCAAACCTGTTCCAGCATGACACTGTCCCTGTGCACAAAGCGAGCTCCATGAAGACATGTTGAGTAGAAGAACTCGAGTGTCCTGCACAGAGCCCTGACCTCAACCCCACTGAATACCTCTGGCATGAACTGGAACTGGAGCCTGATCTCTGCCTCACTAACGCTGTTGTAGCTGAATGAACACAAATCCCCACAGCCACGCCCCAAAATCTAGTAGAAAGCCTTCCCAGAAGAGGGGAGCTTATTATAACAGCAAAGGGAGAATAAATATATGGAATGTGTGTGATGTATAGTTGGTGTCCACAAACCTTTGGCAATATAATGTATGTATAAAAGAGATGCTGTGGGTGTATGTAATGGCTGACCTTTTTAATTAAAGAGTAGTTATTAATTAAATGTAATTATATAATCCTATTTAATTTTTATGTACAAAATTACTTTTAATATTTTTTTGTGTCTTTAGACTCTTCAACAACAGAATTACTGATATTGAGCCTCTTCCGAAAAGACAAGCGTTTCGAGATCTGGTGATGAGTGTGTACCAGTGTCCTGTTTTCATACTTCTCCCTAAACACTATAATGGGAGGCATGCCAGGAAAAGCCTTCAAGGACTACAGTTTGCCAATGAGCACACAGGAAAAGATCAGGCCTTTGAAATTAATGTTCTCTGAACAGGCCAATCAGAGAGTTGTTTGGCCAACAGTAACAGCAGACATGTTTGGCACAGACACAAAAGACAGCATTTCAGGAGAAGCAGAGGTGGAAATGTTATGGTTAGGGGTTGCTCACTGCCTCCGGGACTGGACAGCTTGAATTCATTGATTGAACTATAATGTCTGCAACATATTAAAGAGTGTTTGAAGATAATATGAGGCCATCAGTCCAAAAGTTGAAGTTGAACTGAAAGTGGACAACAGAATAATAATCCTATTGTCTTTAATTTATTTATTAATTTTCTTGTGATTCATTTACAATTTTTTCTTCTGTCACGCTTCAGTTGAAGGGGAAAGGACTCTGGTTTGATCCACGCACTTGTGGGTTAGCGTGCGCTAAGTAGCTGATGCTTAACAGTGCAGGTAATGCTAAGAGTTCTGTAGAGCTGGAATGCGGAGTGCAAAAAATTTTAATAGAAGAAGGCGAAAAGACTCCCTGTGTAGGTGATGCAGTTCACCCCGATATCAAGAGTTTAACATAGTCTCCTGCTTCCTCCGCTGAAATAAAGTCCTTCTTGAACACTGTTATGTGTAATGCGAAGCTGAGCTGGGTGTAGTATTCCATAGCGAGCGACTCAATACCACGAGTTGACGCCTACAATAGTCAATTAAATTAATTAATTTTTTTTTTTACAATAGTCATTGTCTCAAAGCACCTTTACAGAAATAAAAACAAACAGGGAAAAGATAAAACAGAGACAAACAGGTATAAAACAAATGGAATTTATCCCAACTGAGCAAGCCACTGAGTGGTGACGGGTGGCAAGGAAAAACTCCTAAGATGTTTTTTTGAGGAAGAAACCTTGGAAGAACCCGACTCCAGAAGGGAAACACATCCTCATTTGGGTAACACAGATTGTGAATAACACAGATAATGTGAAAATGAAAAGTCTGTATGGTCTTAGGAGCAGCCGTAGTCCCAGCAGAAGATTTGGGCTCATCCAGAGGCAGAAGGGATCTGGATCTCCAGTATCTCCATAAATTCGGTGGGGCTCGCAAAAGGAGAGAGGAGAAAAACGATTATTAGGACTGTGAAGTGCAGTGAGATATAATCTAGTCAGCGGTAAGCTTGAGTAAACAAATAGGTTTAAGCCTAGATTTAAACACTGAGACTGTGTCTGAGTCCCGAACACTAATAGGAAGATTGTTCCATAACTGTGGGCTCTATAAGAGAAAGCTCTTCCCCTGCTGTAGACTTCACTATTCTAGGTAATGTCAAATAGCCTGCACCTTTTGATGTGAGTAGGCGTGGCAGATCATATAAAACCAAAAGTTCGCTTAGATATTGTGTGCGAGACCGTAGTGCTTTGTAGGTTAATAAAAGTATTTTAAACTTAATGCGAAATTTTACAGGGAGCCAATGCAGTGTGGATAAGATCGGGGTGATGTGGTCGTATCTTCTAGTTCTATGTAAGGACTCTAGCAGCTGCATTCTGGACTAACTGGAGTTTATTTATATTCCTACTGGAACATCCAGACAGTAAGGCATTGCAGTAATCTAATCTAGAGGTGATGAATGCATGAACCAGTATTTCTGCATCATGTAGTGACAATATGTTTCTTATCTTAGAAATATTTCTGGGCGAGAAAGAAAGCTATCCTAGTATAATATTATCTACATGAGCATCAAATGATAGACTGGAGTCAATAATCACCCCGAGGTCTTTAACTGCTGTACATGATGAAACAAACCATCCAGAGTTACTGTGTAGTCAGAAAGATTACTTCTAGCTACACGCGATCCTAATAAAAGTATTTCTGTTTTATCAGAATTACGTAGGAGGAAGTTAGTTAACATCCAACGCTCTAATGTCCTTACACATTCCTCAACTTTACTAAGCTTCTGTCTGTCCTCTGGCTTCGCTGAAACATACAACTGTGTATCATCCGCATAACAATGGAAGCTTATTCCATGTTTACGAATAATTTGTCCTAGGGGTAGCATATATAAAGTGAAAAGCAGTGGGCCTAAAACAGAACCCTGTGGAACTCCAAACTTAACCTCAGTACGCATGGAGAAATCACCATTTACATCTACGAACTGATAACGATCGGTCAGATAAGACCTGAGCCAGGAGAGGACTGTTCCCTTAATGTCAACAACATTTTCTAATCTATCAAGGAGAATAGTCCGATCTATAGTATCAAAAGCTGCACTAAGGTCAAGTAACACAAGCAGCGAGACACAGCCCTGATCAGAGGTCAGAAGAAGGTCATTTACTACTTTAACTAACGCTGTCTCTGTGCTATGATGAGGTCTAAATCCTGACTGATACATTTCATAAATGTTGTTCCTATCCAAGTATGAGCATAACTGCTTTGCTACAACCTTTTCTAAAACCTTATAGATGAAGGGGAGATTCGATATTGGTCTATAGCTGGACAATTGAGACGGGTCAAGGTCATTTTTTTTATCAATGGTTTAATAACTGCTAATTTAAGATTTAGGTACATAGCCAGTGGTTAGGGAAGAATTTACTATACTTAAAAGTGAATTAATTACTCCTGGATAAATCTGTTTAAACAAACATGTAGGTATGGGATCTAGTATGCAGGTTGATGAATTGGCTGATGAGATTAGTGTAGCTAGTTCGGTCTCTATAAGCGGAGCAAAACACTCTAAACATTGATCTGATATTGCCACATTGTCATACTAATGGGTTTGTTATATTACTGACCGGTTGTAATTTAATGGCCTGTATCTCACATCTAATATTTTCAATTTTATAAATGAAAATTTTCATAAAAATCATCACTACTATGTAATGATTGAGTGTTTCTCTGCAGTGGTTTTATTCCTAGTTACTTTGCTACCGTGTTGAAGAGGAACTTCGAATTGTTTTGGTTATCTCCTATTAAGGTGGAGAAATAGATCTTTTTAGCATCAGCAAGAGATTTCCTATATTTCAGTAGGCTCTCCTTCCATGCTGTCTGAAATATCATATCTCTTTGGTTTGGCGCCATTTACGTTCTAATTGTCTAGATTTCTGTTTTAATGATGCGTTAGATCTTATACCAGGGTGCTAACTTTTTTCTCTAATTATTTTTCTTTTGAGTGGAGCCACTCTATCTAGTGTGCAGCGGAGTGTTGACTCCAAGCTTTCAGTTGCCTGATCGAATTCTACTGGATCAGGCGCTGATCCAAATCTAATTGATGTCTCTGGAGGTTGTTTATGAAGCTCGCGGTGCAGTAGCTGATGTGAAAGTACGTTTACGCAGCGGTAGCGAGGTGGAAATATTATGATCAATACGTATTATGAACAAGATAAGATAGTGGTCTGAGACAACTTCAGACTGCGGAGAAATGACAATATTTTCTATACTTAGTCCATATGTTAGTATGAGGTCTGGAGTGTGACCACCATTATGAGTAGGCCCGATTACATTCTGATTAATCCCTACTGAATCTAAGATGGACACAACCGCTGTTCTCAGAGGGTCCTCCAGGTTATCAAAATGAATATTAAAATCTCCGACGATTAATGCTTTATCTACAGACACAACCAGGTTTGAGATAAAGTCTGCAAATTCACTAAGACATTCAGTATAAGGCCCTGGGGGTCTGTAAATAATAATTAGAGGAATTGACTTATTTTTGTTGGTTTTTATCACTAGCCAGCTGTGTTTTCATGGCCTGCAGGTCAAGGCGGATAGTAGACAGCACTTCCCCGAGTCTCCTGGAGCTCCTTTTTAAAATATCGGTGATGTACTCCTCAGTAAAGCCAGCAGCTCAAGCCTGAGTGCGGCGAAGTCAGGTCGCTGCTCAGCAACACGGATTCAGGGGAGAAGGGGAAGGAGACTCGCTCATGGTGCACACACTAGGCCTCAGTCGTGGTTCTGAATGCTACTACTGGTTTTCGTGTTCTTTCCAGACATTTTTACGCGTGCCACAAAGTTAAAAGTACAAACAAGGAAATGGAGGGAATAAGTCAAAATATATCGTATGACCAAAAGCGCTTAAATAATTACAATTTTAATCGAAATCAGCAGGAGCCTCCTACTGCGTCCTACTCCATCGAATTCAGAATTCTTAATCAGGATAGTGATCCTAAGCGCAACTAATGAATCCATCAAGGAATGGCTCAAAAAGAAGAAATGGAGGGTTGTGGAATGGCCCAGTCAAAGCCGAATTTAAATCCCATTGGAATGTTTTGGGCAGAAGATGCAAGGAAAGCCTCAAACATCTTACAAATGAAATAATATTGCATGGAAAAGTGGTCCAACAATCCTGAGTGGACAATTATTCAAAACGGCTACAAGAGCTTATTTATGCTAAATCAGGCAATACTAACTAACTTACCTTTTCCACAGAAGAATATCACATCTATTGATATCTATTGACTTTATTAATAGGCACTGTTTCAAAGATGATCAAATGTTTGCTTGTCCAAATGTGTCAAAAAGCCAACCATTTCCATGGGGTGTACTTATTTTTTCACATGACGGTAAGTGCAATTTACCACATTGACCATAGCAAAAAAAAAAAACCCAACTCAAAACCTACCCACCATATTAAGCAAACATGTGTGCTAATGTTAGCTGGCTACCTATTAATCTACTGAAATGTCTTTCTGTTCAGCAGAAAAAAGCCAATTCTGCGTCAGTCTTCAGTCCCTTCAGATCTCGGAGTTTTCACCACCCTCTCTAAAGCCATTCGGATATTTTTTTTTGGGTTATAGCATGGGCTCTTGTCCTGTTCCCTTTTTTGACTGTACCTCTCCACAGTTTGAGGTTCCTCCAAAATGCTGCTCTGTTAATGAACTAATCAAAAAGTCATTAATTAATACAAATGCTGCTCTTAATTAATAAAAATATTATTCATAAAAAAATCTTTTCTTAATTAATTAATCCAAAAATGATTCATTATTTAAAAAATTGCTGCTCAATTAATAAATTAATTAAAACAAAAATTAATTAATAAAAATAGCTGCTCTCAATTAATTAATTAAAAAATTATTAATAAAAATGCTGCTCTCAATTCATTAATCAACTATTAATTACTTTTAAATTACAGTAATGCCGTGAAATAGACTTAAAATCGATACATAATCTATTCTGGTTACTGTAAATTAAATAATTATTGTACACATAATAAATAGTTTTATCAGTATTTTGTAAATTATTTACATAAAAATGGATTGTTTTAATGAATAAACTTGTGCAAATCGTAAAATAGTATTCTAGAAAAAAAGAAGTGGGCGTGTTAAATAGACCGGCGCTTGTTTGTTTACCGTAAAATTTGATGTAGATGCGCATAGAACTTTCTACTGTGATAAATGAATTCCTCAATGCTCCAGATACTTTTTCCCCCAATATGTGACCTTCTAGGGAAAAAACTGAGAAAAGGAAGTGCAGATCTGTTTTTATATGATAAAACACCGTTTATTCCTATTTATTAGCAACTAGTGTTGAAATTTTCGGTGGAATTGCCATAGAGCTAGGTTATACTGTATCGCGGAAATGACTGGTTGATGAAAGCGCTTTAAATATTTAAAAAATAAAATTTGTTATGACAATTTCTGCTGTCACGCTTATCAGTTTAATTTAAAAAAAAACACACACTAATTTTATTTATTTTCCTGAGTACGCTACTAGTGATGTAACATCTTGTAGTGTTTTACTGACATCTTGTGGTACAACTTTGTAGCTGCAACTAGATAATCTCACAAGAGTGAATACTGGTTTATTCCCATACTTCTACTAAAGTTACCTAAAGTTAAAATGTTGAGTGACCCTTTTAAGCCATTAAGGCAGAACATTTAGCACATGCTATTATTATTATTATTATTATTATTATTATTATTATTATTATTATTATTATTAATGTTCCTATTGTTGTTGTTGTCGCGTAGTTTGTATAATTTTTCTAGAATTATCGGCACCTTGGAA
Source organism: Ameiurus melas (assembly GCA_012411365.1). NCBI lineage: Eukaryota > Metazoa > Chordata > Actinopteri > Siluriformes > Ictaluridae > Ameiurus > Ameiurus melas. The sequence goes on from CM022765.1 coordinate 26,669,488, forward strand.
AGATGGCCTAAAAATGTTTTTGGGGGGAAAAATTTACATGTGGTAATCACACTATATTAGTATAATATTAAACTATACTATTATTAATATAATTTAATATTATACACTATATCAGAACATGGAAAACATTTTTTAAATTAATAATAATTATTTTATTTATTTATTTATTTATTTATTTATTTATTTACTTTTTACAGAACAATGTTTTAATGATGATATAAAGATTATAATATTATTGTTAATACGCAACTTATTGTTACTAGAAAAAATACTTTTATTAGGCTAATTTAAATGCCTTCACATTATCTCGTTTTATTATGTTCACATCAGTCTTATTTCTACATCAATGTATACATTTACTGTAAATGTAAATTGAAAACGCTTCAAGCTTCAAGTTGTACTTAAACTTCTAATCGTGTTATAAAGTATATCAGCTACAGGCTGTGACTCGATCTTCTGATGAGATCTGCTTTGCATATACCCTGGTCCCTCAGTAAGGCATTGGTCACCGGTGTGGAGCTCTTAAACTTGATTGGTTGAATGTATAGCTCCACCTTCCCTATGGGTGTGTTTTGTTTTGGGTTTTTTTCTAGAAGAAACACAGAGTTTCCACACTAGAGTTAAACCTGCATCAGCATCCATTCATCTCCACCAACTCTTTCTTTGGAGCACTTTCAAAGGAAAACAACGTGAGTACACCTTTTATCCACACAGAGAAGACCGTGATAATGATTAGAAGATTAGACTAGTTTTGGGCTGTATATAAAACTGTAATGTTTTAACACTAGTCAGTATGTGAGTCTGTTTACATTTAACAAGTGTGTAATGAACTCAAGTGTAAAATAAGATACATGATCTGTGCTATAAGTCAGATTTGCACAGTGTTCCTCTCTGTGTCAGTTTAATGGGTTTATTTCGCATGTATAGAGAGTTTTTTTAAACTTCCTTTACTGATTTCGCCAATAAAAAAAAAACAACATTCCATTACATTCTACTACATTTAATTGGGTGACACTTTTCCCCCAAAGCAGCTCACATTTGAGACAAGATATGACCGGGTTAATGTTCTTGGATGAGGAAACCAGATGTTTTGTGGTGCTGTGATTTGGACTCCCAACCTCCCAGATCATTAGTATTCTGCTTTAACCACCGAGACACCTGCTGCGTGGTTATTTATATCTTCAGTTCTTTATCAAATGGTCATTTCTAAAACAAGTGCATTATGATGCAGTAGACCACGCCACAATATGCAGAGCGCCACACCTCCTTCACGCAGTCAGGCGGTCACGTGATCATCAGTGTAGTATCGTTCACTCACTACACAAGTACAGCCGCCATATTCTCTTATAGATTCTAAAAAAAAAACCTGACAAACATGAGAGAATTCTGGGAAATGGTCACGAGACGGCGCTGTACGTTGTGGATTATAAACCTGAACAGGAAAGCTTTAGGAGATGAAGTTGGAATAATGAAGAAGAAGGACAAACTCTGTGGTTTGATTCAGGAAGACACTGGAGGATAATCTGTCCTTGGAGGTAATTACATTTCAAATGGTCATGTGTATGAGAATTTGTGTCGAAGAGCAAGACGTATAGAAAAGTAATCTAGATTAGACCGCGCTGTTTACTTCCTCATAAGGTCATGCCTACAGCTATATGTGCGTATACTGAGTCATTTAGGATCGATTCAGTACGCGTTGGTTCATTCCGTCCGAATCATTTAGGATTGATTCAGTACGCGTTGGTTCGTTCCGTCCCAGGATTGGCCACTACAGAGTTCAGTCAAGGTCCTCCCTCCTCTCGCTCTCTCTCGCGAGAGTGCGGCAGGAACCAAAACTAAGGTGGCTGGGTGTGTGAAACCAAAGCAGCATAGGGCTGAGGTTTGTGTTAGCATTTGTCAACATTTTGGGTGGATTATCTTTCACAAGGTGAGTAACACTCCGCAAAACTGAAGTCGGGACTGTAAATGAACTTAACTACTTTCCAGCTGTAACTAATAAGTTATACATTATTATAAGAATGCGAGCACGTGCTCTCCGCATCTGCAGAGATACTGCTAGTATAGTAGAGAAGCTGTGATACACTCGATACATGTCATTGGAGGGAGGGAGTCATTGTAACATACTAATACACACAGATACACACTGATACACAGATACACAAATACAAACTGATACACAGATACACAAATACAAACTGATACACAGATACACAAATACACACTGATACACAGATACACAAATACAAACTGATACACAGATACAACAAATACAAACTGATACACAGATACACAAATACACACTGATACACAGATACACAAATACACACTGATACACAGATACACAAATACAAACTGATACACAGATACACAAATACAAACTGATACACAGATACACAAATACACACTGATACACAGACACACACTGATACACAAAAACACACTGATACACACTGATACACAAAACACACTGATACGCACTGATACACACAAACACACTGATACACACTGATACACAAACACACAGATACACAAACACATTGATACACACTGATACACACAGATACACAAACACACAGATACACAAACACACAGATACACAAACACACTGATACACACACAATACATACAGATACACAAACACACAGATATACACTGATACACACAGATACACAAACACAGATACACACTGATACACAAACACACAGATACACACTGATAAACACTGATACACAAACACACAGATACACAAACACAGATACACACATACACACAGATACACAGATACACAAACACACAGATACACACAGATACACACAGATACACAAACACACAGATACACACTGATACACAAACACACAGATACACACAGATACACACAGATACACAAACACACAGATACACACTGATACACAAACACACAGATACACACTGATAAACACTGATACACAAACACACAGATACACAAACACAGATACACACATACACACAGATACACACTGATACACAAACACACAGATACACACAAATACACACTGATACACAAACACACAGATACACACTGATACACACAGATACACAAACACACAGATACACACAGATACACACAGATACACAAACACACTGATACACACAGATACACAAACACACAGATACACACTGATACACAAACACACTGATACACACAGATACACAAACACACAGATACACACTGATACACAGATACACACTGATACACAAACACACAGATACACACAAATACACAAACACACAGATACACAAACACACAGATACACAAACACACTGATACACAAACACACTGATACACACAAATACACAAACACACTGATACACACTGATACACACTGATACACAGATACACAACCACACAGATACACAGATACACAAACACACAGATACACACTGATACACAAATACACACAGATACACACTGATACACAAACACACTGATACACAAACACACTGATACACAAACACACTGATACACAAACACACTGATACACAAACACACAGATACACAAACACACTGATACACACTGATACACACAGATACACAAACACATTGATACACACAAATACATACTGATACACACTGACACACAGATACACACTGATACACAAACACACTGATACACAAACACACTGATACACAAACACACTGATACACAAACACACTGATACACAAACACACTGATACACACTGATACACAAACACACAGATACACAAACACACTGATACACACTGATACACACAGATACACACAGATACACAAACACATTGATACACACAAATACATACTGATACACACTGCTACACACTGATACACAGATACACACTGATACACAAACACACTGATACACACAGATACACAAACACACAGATACACAAACACACTGATACACAAATACACACTGATACACAAACACACTGATACACACACAAACACACACTGATACACACAGATACACAAACACACATACACACAGATACACAAACACATTGATACACACAAATACATACTGATACACACTGCTACACACTGATACACAGATACACACTGATACACAAACACACTGATACACACAGATACACAAACACACAGATACACAAACACACTGATACACAAATACACACTGATACACAAACACACTGATACACACAAACACACACTGATACACACAGATACACAAACACACATACACACTGATACACACAGATACACACTGACACACAAACACACAGATACACACTGATACACACGATACACAAACACACAGATACACACAGATACACAAACACACATACACACTGATACACACTGACACACAAACACACAGATACACACTGATAACACGCATACACACACACACAGATACACACTGATACACAAACACACACATACACACTGATACACAAACACACATACACACAAAACACAGATACACAAACACACAGATACACAATTACACAGATACACACAGATACACTGATACACATATACACAGATACACACAGATACACACTGATACACAAACACACAGATACACACTGATACACACAAATACACACGATACACATACACACTGATACACACTGATACACACAAATACACACAGATACAATTGATACACACAAATACACACTGATACACAAACACACAGATACACACTGATACACACAGATACACACTGATACACACAGATACACACTGATACACAAACACACAGATACACACTGATACACAAATACACAGATACACACTGATACACACAGATACACACTTGATACACAAACACACAGATACACACTGATACACACAAATACACACTGATACACAAACACACAGATACACACTGTTACACACTGATACACACAGATACACACTGATACACACAAATACACACTGATACACAAACACACAGATACACACTGATACACACAGATACACACTGATACACAAACACACAGATACACACTGATACACACAAATACACACTGATACACACAAACACACAGATACACAAACACACAGATACACACTGATACACTGATACACACTGATACACTGATCCACACTGATACACAAACACACAGATACACACTGATACACTGATACACACTGATACACTGATACACACTGATACACAAATACACACTGATACACACTGATACACACTGATACACAAATACACAGATACACACTGATACAAAGATGCACACAGATACACACTGATACAAAGATACACACAGATACACACTGTCGTAGGAAACACGTTGGAGTTTGGTGCCACCAAATATCACCACATGTCAAGTTCATAGGGCAATAATGACACCTTTTGTTTGTTTGTTTTTGAGTGTTTTGATGAGCATGTTACAATTTGTCTCATATGCAAGTATCAGATTTTGTAGGGCTTGTGTTAGGTGTTTTGATGGTTGTGTTACACTTTGTCTCATGTCATTGACAAAATGTGTGTGAAGCTTTTGGTGGATATGGAGATAACGGTTTAAGGAACAAGCAGATTGTCCCCTTCTTTTATTCTGAGCATTGATAGCCTTTTATAAGTGATTCTTAAGTGTGAGAAGATAACTAGTGAACATCCGAATCTCAAGGAGAAGCCAATTCAGCTTAGTCACAATATGAGTGTCTTCAGGGTAGTGATCGCAAGTCAGTCCTTGTAGTGGACATGTGTGTGAAGTTTTAACGTTTTAGCTACACACATGCAGAATCCATAACAGCAATCACTCAAAGCACTGTCATGTATGTAATCGTTTGCTAATGATGGTATCCTGAGTTTGAAGTAAATGAGTTTTTCAGTTTTCATATCCTTTTATTTGATCTTCTGGATTTCCGATTCCAGCCATGATACAGAACATCACCAAATTCTGTGATGAAGTTTATGACCATGGTATATTCACATACATCCCGCCACCAGGTTACCCACAGAGCAACGATTGTGAGCCCACCTGGTACCAATGCAGTGAGTCCAAGTTTGAAGTTTATTTGGACAGTGTTCGTTTAACATCAGTTTGAACACTGAAGCTGTAAGAAGGTGCTGTGGTGCACTGAGTGTTGGGATGAACTGTGAAATTAAGTTTTTGTTCTCCCTCTGTGTGGCTGATGTTTAGAATGAGACTGGGACTGTACTGGGCCATGGAATGTCATTGGTTCAGGATTTCTGTGAGACGGAGATTTGGCTTCTTATAAGGTGTCTTCGTCAGGTGAAACTTTATGTACCTTTAAAATAAATTCTAATTCTTGTATATTTCTCATTAAATGTTGTAATCACTATGAATCATTTTGTGTTCTTTTTTCTTTACAGTATAGGTGCATCTTCCAAGGATGTAAATCCCCCCCCCTCTCTCTCTCTCTCTCTCTCTCTCTCTAATTAAAATAATTTTAATTTACTAATAATTTGATTTGTTTTATGGACAACTAATATATTAATTAGCAAACTCACCTAATGTCATTAGCATAGGCTAGCTTAGCATTACTTGCAAACTCTCAAATGCAAACAATTCCCCTATGCTTCCATATTATTTGTAATTCCCAACAATGGGAATTGTAGTTCTTGATCAAAAAAAAGACTAACTAACTAACTAACTATTAATATGTAACTAGGAGCATGTAAAAATTCTTAAGAAATTAGTTTTTTTGTTCACAGTTACAAAACCCGCACCACATCTAATGGCCTATCAGGATGTGAGTACTAGCTGGGATTTTTATTATTATAATTTTATTATTATTATTAACAATAATATGCCTAATAATGCCTCTGTGTAAAGAAAAAAAGGTATGGGGCTTGGAAGCTGATAAAATGATTTAGATAAGAATTTCATGCATTTGAATGATCTACAATTTACATCAAATTAAATCCTTTTTTTCCTCCTCCAAACTCTTTTTGATAATGTCTTTTACAGTGTAGATAGTTGCATCTCAGTTTCGACGTGTTTTTAACAACTACAAAATTAATGGCATGTAAAACTTGTGCATGTGTTAAGAGACAGTAGTTGCAAATAGAGGGTATACTTATATGCATCTATATATGTGTTTATATACAGTGCCTGCGAAAAAGTACTTCGCCCCTTTGAACTTTTCAACCTTTTGCCACATTTCAGGCTTCAAACATAAAGATATAAAATGTTTATTTTTTTGTGAAGAATCACCAACAAGTGGGACACAATTGTGAAGTGGAACGAAATCTATTAGATATTTTAAACTTTTTAGCAAATAAAAAACTGAAAAGTGGTGCGGCAAAATTATTCCGCCCTTTACTTTCAGTGCAGCAAACTCACTCCAGAAGTTCAGCGAGGATCTCTGAAATGATCCAATGTTGTCCTAAATGACTGATGGTGATAAATAGAATCCACCTGTGAAAAATCAAGTTCCTGTATAAATGCACCTGCTCTGTGATAGTCTCCAGGGTTCTGTTGAAAGCGCAGAGAGCATCATGAAGACCAAGGAACACATCAGGCAGGTCCGTAATACTGTTGTGGGAGAAGTTTAAAGCCGGATTTGGATACAAAAATATTTCCCAAGCTTTTAAACATCCAAAGGAGCAACTGTGCAAGCTGTATCATTTTGAAATGGAAGGAGTATCAGACCACTGCAAATCTACCAAGACCTGGCCGTCCCTCTAAACTTCAGCTCAGACAAGGAGAAGACTGATCAGAGATGCAGCCAAGAGGCCCATGATCACTCTGGATGAAATCAAGAGAACTACAGCTGAGGTGGGAGAGTCTGTCCATAGGACAACAATCAGTCGTTACACTGCACAAATCTGGCCTTTATGGAAGAGTGGCAAGAAGAAAGCCACTTCTCAAAGATATCCATAAAAAGTCTCGCCTAAAGTTTGCCACAAGCCACCTGGGAGACACACCAAACGCCACACCAAACGCTGGAGAATGACTTTCTTCTTGGATGGCCAGGTCTTGGTAGATTTGCAGTGGTCTGATACTCCTTCCATTTCAAAATGATCGCTTGCACAGTGCTCCTTGGGATGTTTAAAGCTTGGGAAATATTTTTGTATCCAACCGGGCTTCTTTAAACTTCTCCACATCAACAGTTTTACGGACCTGCCTGGTGTGGCAGGTCCGATTATATATCTTTATGTTTGAAGCCTGAAATGTGGCAAAAGGTTGAAAAGTTCAAGGGGGCCTAATACTTTCAAGTAAGGCACTGTATGTGGTGTATATGTATGTATACATGCACACAAATATGGCATATACACACAAACTAGAAGTAAATTTATATACATCACCAGTTAAAAGTTTGGAAACACTTCACTGAAATGTTTTATAACTTTTTTTGATCTGAAGGTATTTGATTAAATGTTTGATTTTCATTTATTTCATTAGAAGACAGTTTATTTACTTTTTTAATGGATTTGGAGCAAAAATATCTCAGAAAAGCAGGTGATAAGAGCAAGCGTAGGTGGGAACATCTTTAATACTGTTTAAAAAATTTCTCAGTGGAAATTCCTCAAGAAATCTGGTGAGAAAATGCCAAAAATACATTTCTGGAAATTCTATCTAAAAAGGGCATCTACTTTCAAGAAACATAATAGTTCCATTTGTGTTATTCCAGAGTTTTGATGACTGTATTATTATTATTATAAAATGTGGAGAAAAAAACAAAGAACAAGTGTGTCTAAACTTTGACTGGTAGTGTATACCCCCTAAAACTAACAGAGGGGGAAAAAATTAAGAAATTAATTCATGGTATGTGTAGTACAGTTTCTTCGCTTGGCTTTGTTAACGTAATACTAATCTGTAGTACCAAGTTAACAGAAGAAGTAATATGAATAAATAAGTAAATAAAAATATTTGAAGTAACAGCCAGCTTGACTGAAGTACACTATGGAACTGAAATGTCTATATGGTCAAAAAATGGGTTTCCATAATTTGATAGATTTACCTGTAGACCTACGCAGTGTGTATTTAATCCCGAGATGATCCCTTTCGTGGGGTTACAGGCTGAGAGGAAAATGGGGAGATTGTGTCCCAGACAACGCTACAAACCGTGTAGATATGTAAAACAAAAATTAGTTTTGGTATACCAACTGAAAGCTGCTGGAAGGATGCAAACGTGCCATCAATAAACAAGTCATTAAATAACATGTCAAGATGAGGACCGTATGGAAAAAGCTCCATCTGCTAGAAAGAGATGGAAAGCATGATTTTTGGTTAGAGGAGCCTGCAATGAAAAGGGTTGTATTAAGTGATAATAATTGTTTCCAGATTTTGAGAGATTTGTTTTGAATAAAAATGTTTTTTGCATAATTCTGAGACAGGACCAAATGAGTTAATAGGATAGGATAAATAGCACAACAGGTATATATATTTCTGTCCTCTGAAGACATAAAGAAGCAGGTCATAATATCATTTTTGGTGTATGCTTTGCTGTGGCCATGATGTGTGTATTAGCATTTCGATATTTTTACCATTACTAGTGTTAATGTGTATAATTTTTTATAGCTACTAAACGCCACCATACCCAGGCTATGATGCTGGAAATATGAGCCAAACGTGAGTACACTGTGTGAAACTTGTTTTAAGATAAAAGACATTCAATTAGGGATAGTGTGTGTGTGTGTGTGTGTGTGTATCAGGATTTAAAAAAATATTCCTCTTATGTTTGTAGATTCGTATTGGCTGGTCCTGGTCCTTCTCATTCTGGTTCTTCTGGGTCTGTGTGTTTGTATTCAGGAAAAAAATCCACAGGTAAATCTGCACCACTCACACACAATTTTCAAACAAAATTGCTGTCTTATGGTTGTGTGTGCCCATTTTCTAAAAGTCAGAAAACGTTGGTCTTTTCACCGTGAGGCAATTTTTTAATGCATTGTAATGCGAAAATGTTTCAGACATTCACATTTTTTCCACTAAAAGTCAGTGTTTTTTAAAATATTTATCAATTACTGTATTGTAGGTTGATTGGCTTTTCCAAATTGTCCGAGCGTGTGAATGGGTGTATGAAGTGTGTGTGCGATTTGCCCCTGAGATGGGTTGGCATCCTGTCCAGAGTGTCCCTCACTTTGTGCTCTGAGTTCCTGAGATATGCTACAGGCCCCCTGTGTAGGTTAAGCAGTACAGGAAATTAATAGATGGAAAACAGTGCAATTTTATTTACAATACACTATCCATGAGTTACAGAGCGTTTAAATGTAACGCAATATGAATTAACTAGATATGTGTGTGTATTTGTCCCATTGAGTAGCACAAACACCAGACTGATTGTGTGCTGGATAAATGGAACAGATGCCAAACTTACAAAAAGAAGCAATATTCAGTACATTTATACAGATGCAAACATTTCACATACCCAAGGATTTAGGTGCTGCAGCTGCTAACTTGAAATTTAAATTCTGTTGAGAAGAATATACATTTTTCTTTTATACAAAGTTAAAAAATTCAAAAAACAAAGTTAAAAATATCGAAACCCCCACAACCCACCCTTCCGCTCATCATGGCTACCCAATAACTGTCACTGGTTATAAAGATATTGTAAAATCCAACAACAGGCACTAAACTTTAAGTGGGAAGTGTCTGTAACTCCATAAAGTATATATAATAAAAATTATAGTAAAATGAATGGTCCGCATAACCATTCATCGGATATCTTATTTTCTCGAAGTTTGCAGAAAAACATCATGTCCTTTTATCCACTGGGAGATACAGTAGATGGGTATTTAGCAGACTTACAATGCAACCCGTAGGGAACGTCTTGCTATTAGATGTGAAAGAAATAACATCCCTTTGTATCGAAAGCCTCAAAGAACTGAAGGCGGCAGGAATCCAAAAATATCACAATCAATGGACAAGGCTTTAAATCTACCCATAGTGGACATGATGCTAAAAAAAGCCAGACCAAAAACCATGGAGATCAGGGCAGAAAAAAACATATGGCCAAGTTGACAGGGAGAGCCATGGCATTAACATTTGTCCTCTACATCCGCATACATCACCGAGATTCTCGACTTGGACAGATGGACTCTAAAACTTTGAACTGTGTAAGTCCAAGACGAAGCACAAGAAGTGGTAGCCTGTACACTCTCCTATAGCATGTCCCCAACACTCCTCACTTATCTGTACTCCTCACCCGTTTCCCACACATTCCTAATTTTGTTACTCAACTCTTACCTGGCGTCTGGAATCCTAGAAATCATTCCCCTCTCTGACGCGGATTATTGAAAACAAGCTTTGCTAAGCCTGTTCAGGAGGCAGAGGGTAAATCAGGAAAACATCTAGAAATTAAGTTTCGTGATTTTGAAAAATACTGAAAGAAATGCCATAGTAGGGGAGATCATAAGTGGATGCCAAATAAGCAAAGCTATCAAAACACACCATCAGAATACAAATTTCTAACTTCTTTAAAAAAAAATAAAAAAAAAAATAACTATCTGTTTTGCTTGCTTGTTTGTTAACCCAGAATGGATGATGATAATGATGTCTGTCTGAATAGTGTTGCATGTGACGATCATAATGAAAAACTTCACAACCAAGGATGAAAGGGAAGCTGAAGCTCGGACAGGCCACGCCTTATACTATGTGAAGCTTGGAGGGATAGATATATTGGATAGAAATATGGTTGGATGGTGTATCAAGTTGTTCAACACATGCAGGATGTACTGCTTCAAAGGACATTTGGATAGATGGATGATTTTTGGTTTTCATGAACTTGGTTTTCAATAACCTGTTTTTTATTGCTTTGTCTCCTCATAATTAAAAAAAAAATCCTTCAGAGCTGAACCAGCAGCTCCAAAGCAGGGTGTAACGTGATGATAAGGGACCTCGTAGCCTTCTTTCTACATGTCTTCTAAGTATTTAAGTTATTTTTAAAGCACCATTCAGGATGTACAGTCCATTTGACCGTCATTTAACTTTAGTCTCCTGCCAAAACGTTATACTCTAGACATAATTATTGTTTTATTTTAACTCCAAAATTATCCTTTCATCAGTAGTTTTATGAGCCAACAAGGGGGGAAAACACAAATAATTGTAGGAAATTATATTTTGGAAATCATCTGGTTCTTAAACAAAGCTTTTGCACGTAAAAGATTTATATAAAAAAAGCATTAAGCAATAGTTTTATATATCTGTATATATTTTGTGTATTGTATATTTGTGTGTATCTATATATGAATTTAAAAGTTTCTTACAGACATGTGTATTGTATTTAAATATTTTAGAATTTTAAATTTAACCAGCACATTTATTATTATATTATAAATGATATTTCTTATAATTATGTGTTAGTTATTTTGGAGAATAATAGAGGTCACAGTGTTGTTCTATGCATAAATCGTGTGTATGTAATGCAGTGTATATATATATATATATATATATATATATATATATATATATATATATATATTTGTTCTAAGTCAGTTCTGAATGGGTTTTAAATTTGACTTTCTGAATCATGACTTCAACATGTGACCATGTCTATATCAGCTATGCATTTATTTTTTTTTAATTATGATCCAGAAGAAGATTTTTGTTTGACACCCTCACTTTACACTTTAATTAAACCATGTGAGACCATGTTATGTATATTGGTACATTGGGTACGGTAGATCGTGGGTATTTTGCCCACTTGGTCTTTTGGGTTATTTTCCGAATTCCACAACTGAATTTATATGACATAAATTTTCATGAGTAGTGATTCTTTTGCTGTATTTGTACTAGTTAATTATTTGATTACGGAATCTTCAATATGTGGATTACTTTGATCTTTAAATATGTAAAGATTCTCATTGTTGTTGGGTTTTTTGGGGTAAACATCATATGTAGTCTCAGTTTTCATGCAAGCATGAACCAAATTCAGTTTCAGGTTCTGCTGACTCTGATTTCACTCCTATTGTTTCTCCTGAATGTGGCTTTAAAACATTTATATTAAGGACCATTTAATGTGTTTTGCATTAGATGCAATAGTAAGTACTCAAGAAATCCATGTTAATTTCGCTGGTTGTTTCAATGGTAACACTGACACAACCAAATACTACCTTTTTGCACATATAACAACTTTCAAACCTTATGAAATGAATTTGTTTATAATCACTCATGAATTAATAAAGAAAATGTGCACAATAGCTAAAGCAAATCTTGGTGTCTTGTTATAACGTCCTGCATATTTTCATGAAAACTTATTTTATCTTTTAATTTAAAAGTTAAAAGGAACTAATTTTTTATTTTTTATTTTTTTACCTGAAAAGATTATTCAATTTCTAAAGCTGCTTGTTTAAATAACCAATACCCATAAATAATAACAATAGTTTACCTCAGGAGGCCCCTCTGACCTCCCTGCCTGTAGATCACTAGCGTTGTTTCTGGAATTTTCTGAAGGTCTGTCAGAACTGGACCTCAGCCACTGTCCGCTGACTATTACAGCCTGAACTGTTGCTCCTCACACCCATGTATAAAACAGGTGTCCTGGAGTGAGTATGATTGTGTGTTTGTGTGTGTGTGTGTGTGTAGAGTGTGAGTGTGCAAGTACACTAGGGTGAGAGTGGACAGTGTGTACTTACATGGGGAAAAATTACACACCCTTCAATTAAATTATTTTTATTTATCAGTACTTAACAATATTTGTTGTCCCCACCAACCTTCTATAAATAAATCAACTAACCTCAGATGACAACAAATAAAAAATTCAGAAAACTGGGGTGGTGGGAGTGGAAGTGGGGAAGTCCTGTGGGACCCCATTCCTACTACCACAATCATGAAGAAACAATAATAATTAGGCAGAATAAATAGAATAATTAGCTAATTAAAATAATTAGCACTGATTAGCATTGATCAATTACAAATGAGTTTATCATCAAGAAATGTGAATACCTCTATAAAAGCAGAACCCTTGGCAGTTTTGTGTTCTGGAGCACCCGTGTGTCTACATCATGACAAGAAGAAAGGACATCATGTCGACCTCAGAGAAGCAAATTGTTGCCGCTCATCATTCTGCTAAGTGTTATAAAGCCATCTCCGAACTATTTGAAATTCACCCATTTTACAGTGAAAAGGATTGTTTACAAATGAAGAGTCATCAAACAGTTGCCAATCTTCTCAGGAGTGAGTGTCTCAGAAAATTCAATCAATGGTCTAACCCTTTTACCCAGAGATATACAGCAAATCCCAGTAGCTATCATCATGTGACTCCAACAGGCCTGTGTATAACCTTCAGACTGATGGTACCAAGGTGAGATGTTTGCTCATCATGCACTGTGCCTTGTTTGGCGAAAAACTGAACACAACGTGATCAACCACAAACACCTCGGGTAACAACTGTAAGTATGCGGTGGAGGGTCAATGATTAGAATCTGTTGTGTGTGTAGCCACACGCCTGGGAAACCTGCAGTCACCGAGATGTCTTTATGAACTCCACTTTATACCAGAATATGCTCGAGACAAATGTGAGGCCGTTCGTCCAGCAGCTTAAGCTGGAGTGAAACTGGGTCATGCAACAGGACAACAAGCCCCAACACACCAGCAAATAGACATCTGAATGGGCTGAAGAATTAGAGAAACAACAAGGTGAGTTTCAAAGTCCAGACCTCAACCCCATTGAGATTGTGCCGAGACTGCTAGAGAACTGGGCAAAACAAATGCCCTCAAACATCGAAATAACTGGAAGCAAATTTTGTAAAGAAGTGTAGGCCAAAATGTCTTCAAGTGATTTGAGTAGACAGATAAAATCCTACAGAAAATGTTTACTTGTTATTGTTGCTAAAAGGTGTGTTCTGCATACATTACCGGAATTATAGGAGTACTTTATTTTTTCCCCACCTGGTTTTTTGAATGTTGCCTATTATGCTTTTTGGGAAATTTTTTTTTTTGTCACCTGATGTTGATTATTTACAGAAGTAATTGTTATTAAAGCCTCTGATAATTCAGATCTCTCTCTTTTTTTTTCTTGCCCCAGCCTGAGTCACAAATTTTGGCATGGGGACGCACCGTTTAGCAGGAAGAATCTACACGGTTGGTTTGGCTTCAGCAACATACTGAGGACAGTTCGGTAGGTGCTCTGGATGTTTTGTAGTGTTTTCATATATATATTTAAGGCAATTTGACGAAGTGTATTCTACCTTCATACCCATTAAATCCTGGTCGCGCCGTATGAGTTCAGTACAGCAACACTACTGGAGAGTGGGAAATTGCTTTTATACAACAGTTCTATATGCATGTATAATACCATAATATCATGTAAAGTGACATTTCAGAAACTTCAAGTGGATAAAAATGTGTTTTGATTATTTTTCCTCCTCGCTTAGAAATAGATCCTTAAAGAAACCACACCTACTTTATATATCGCTATAGGAAGAAGGCTAGCCTGTATAAGCTGATTTATATAAAATTCCCCAGCTTACTTGGTGTTTCTGGCAGAAATTGACCTTCCTACTCCTTTCAATCTCACCTGACAAGCTTTCATATATTTAATATTAAGCTGGGTACTATATTCTGAAAAGTATCGCTTTTCACTGCCTACGATGATGTTACTAACACTACTGTAGTAACCTATTTCAAAACCAGTAAGGGAATTTTATGTGGCAAAACAGAGAAGTGGATGAAACACAATGAAAGTGAAATGTCTCTGCAAAAAGCTAAGTAGGCATCACTATATACTGTTCTCTCTTAATCTACCGACTCAAAGTGGAAATTAGTGGAGTGGAACGCCTAGCTGTATAAATACAGTACATACACTATGGCCAAGTATATGCATACTGACCATGAAACCATATGCAAGCTTTCTCCAAAACTGCTGCAAATAAAAAGTTGAAGTACAGAATTGTGCTGGTGAATGTCTTTTGTATGCTGTAGCACAATTTCCTCATTGGAACTAAGAGGCCCAAACCTGTTCCAGCATGACACTTGTCCCTTGCACAAAGCTTAGCCCATGAAGACATATAGAAGAAACTCGAAAGGTCTGCACAGAGCCCCTGACCTCAACCCCACTGAATACTTCCTCTGGCATGAACTGAACTGGATCCTGATCTCTGGGCCTCACTAACGCCGTGTAGAATGAATGAACACAAACCCTACAGCCACTCCAAAATCTAGTAGAAAGCCTCCCAGAAGAGGGGAGCCAATATACTAAGCGCGTGCTGAATAGAATATAGAAATGGGTGTATGAAGGAGTTCACAAACCTTGGCAGCCAGAGAATGTATGTATAAAAAGATAAAGCAAGTGTATGTGATAAAGGACCTTTTTTAATTAAAGAGTAGCATTAATTAAATGTACTGATATAATCATTTATTTTACCCTACTTTAATATTTTTTTGTGCCTCAGACCTTCAACACAACAGAATTACTGATATGGAGCCTTTCCTAAAAGACAAGCTTTCGAGATCTGGTGATGAGTGTGGACCAGTGTCCTGTTTTTCACATCTCTCCCTGTAAACACTCAGTAATGGAGGTATGCCAGGAAAAGCCTTTCTCAGGACTCACAGTTTCACAATGAGCAATAACAGGCAAAGATCAGGCCTTTGTGGACCAAAACAGCTTTTAGGAGAAGCAGAGGTGGAAATGTTATGGTTTGGGGCTGCTCGCACCCCCCCAGCTGGACTGACTGAATTACGCTTGCATTCATTGATTGAACTAAAATGCCCTAAAACATATTACATATGTTTGAAGATAATATGGAGCCAACAGTCCAAAAGTTTAAGTTGAACTGAAAGTGGACACCAGGTTAATGATCCTATTGTCTTTAATTTTATTTATTCATTTATTCAAAATAACAAATCCTAACCCAGTCAGAACATCAAACAGGATTGAAATTAATTTCTGACATATGTAATCATTACTGTATACTCTGTCCAATGCCAATTCTATTGGAAGATTAAAGTTGCAATTTAAACTTTTAATTTCAATCATTTCACTATATTCTTACTTTTTTAGTTCTTAGTTTTATTTTTTGCTATACTTACACACTGATTGTTTTGTATTAAAATCTATTTGGTTGTACATAATAATTGTCTAATAATAAATACTAATTTTTAAAATTAAACAGTATCAAGATAGAAAACAAACTTACAGTGAGATATATCTGCACTCAGTGAGTGAATGTAAAAACATTATAAACCTAAATAATTTGGTAAAATGTTGAACCCCAGATCTTACTTCTTACGAGTCCTCATGGCCCAGTCTGAAGGTTGGTTTGTGAGCAGTAATTGTACTTGAAAGTTGAAATAATCATCATACGCGCATTTAAATCATCACTAATTATTTGTCACAATTTATTTGTTGTTTTTTTTCTTGGTGAAATTTTTGCTCTTTTGGTTTTATCTTGTAAATGGTATACCGGCATTGCAGCCCTCATGTACACCCACCTCCTCTGTACCATGTTGAAGTGTTCTCGCATGTAGGAAGTACTTATAAAGAGGAGAAAAGACTCAATCCCCAACACTCCTGGCGGTACACTTATTTCTAATAAAAATAATTAAAAACCTCTTTGTCACCTTTCTGTCAATTCCCTACAGTGACACAAGCACTAGGCAATCACCACAAGTCTCATGAGCACATCTTTAATAAATGTAATAATAACGTAATGGTCCTAATGTGCATGAAATGCGACTAGAGCTGAGAACCAAATGGTCCTTTTAAAGTACATTTCTCCTTTAGGCACACATTTAATACCCATATCATCACATCACACAGTGTCCTTATATTCACATTTTAGTCCCTCACGTTATATGATGGATTGTTTGTCCATGTCACAATGAATCATTTCATTCAAACTTGAAAGTAAAACAGGAAATATAGCCATGAATACAGAATAATTTCAGGCGTGAAAATAAGGCGCAGCCCTGTTGTTAGTCACATATGTGCATTATTCTTCACATCTTGCCACAAACTTATTGCAGCATGCAACAGTGTTCATTCGTGGTGGTGTAAAAGTGGTGTGAGCTTCTCCCATGCGGCTTTGCCGCTTTGTGCAACCACCGGATGGTTGCTCTCGACATACCTCGCTTTGAATCTTTCAGTCAGGAAACCCCCAGTGCTATGTCATCGTCACTACTACAGGTTTAATACTTTACAAGAGCCACACGCTGTCTTCCGCATTTTTATTATTATTTTTACCGCGTCCAGTCCTGGCATTATGGGATTTTTGACCGGGTATTTCTCGCCTACCGTTTCTGTGAAGTTGAATAGTTCGGGCCATTTCGGACGCAGGAGAAGAAAGTGACAGACGACTTTATAGAAAAAGTAATCAGGAACCCGTTGTTGCTTACAGTAATTACTGGTGATCTCAGTCTGTGAACTTCATTTTCACTCCCTACGAGGTGTGTGTGGTGTTTCACCGCGTGTAATTTCCGATATCTAGAAGAGCTCTCAAGCATTTACGTTATCGTGTAGCTTCAATAAAATCCAGCGTTACACTGTAACCTTCATTGTGTGTGAGAGAGACACTGGTAAGTCCCACTGTCGCTTTGGGACACGGAAACTGTATGTTTTCTTTTCTCTGCCCACAAACAGCAGATGAAAAATCACTTTAAACAGCATAGCGCCTTATACAGTCTCTAAACCAGCCGTTTATGGGAGACCGTAGATAATTCTGACATGTATAATAGATTTATTTGCAATTTATTATTTGTGTTTTAGACACGTGACATGCTCAGATTTTATATTTTAGCTTCGACATACTGTTTATCGCAAGAAACGTTGAAGGATTAAATTGTTGTTTGATGTTGTTGATGTCGTTTGATGCTTGATTAAATGTTTAGATTAAAAAAACTATGTCAAAATATATTAAACAAATCAAAATGTTTTTGCCTGCTGTTTCCTAAAAAATCTAGAAGACTGGTACGCAAAACATCCCTAGGGTAGGTTGCTACATTTAAATCCAAACACTAACTGTAATAGGAAACGCTAGTGTTAATATTCAGGTTAATTGAACATAAGTATGTGATTTTGAGACACAATGTGCGCTTTATTTTAGTGCAGAGGGAGATGGACAGAGGGATTGGTCTCATATTTATTACTGAATATCTAGGAACTAAGTTGCATGACAAGAGACGGTGCTAAATAAAATAACACGCATGGTTCTGCTAAATGTGGATTGTTTGAATGTGCTTCAGAAATTTTAAATTATAGCAGACAAAGTCTGCCCTTTATAGTTAGAATTATATTTCTTATATTAATTTATAAATAAATAAATAAAACAAAAAGGACATTAGAGTTTCTTTTGCAACCCCTATTTTAAAATCATATTTACCAGGGGTTACCTAGCTACGTGAAACCTACCCATGACTAACAAGAAATATTTATATGCATTCGACTTATTATAATTAATTGCATTTTTTCGTCAAATAGTAGATGGAGAGGCTTATGAAGTTGAAGACCTGACACCCATCAGTATGGCTTCTTCACATCAATCTGCCAGACAGTATGTAGGAAACGCCGAAAAACTGGCTGGACGCAAGCCACAAAACCTGCCTCTTATTGTTGAAAAACTTCACCAGCAGAATATTTTCAATGGTAAATACAGAAATTGAGTCAGAAACAGAAAAGGGCCAACAAAACCCAGGAAGATACTGACTGGGTCTTAAACAAGTGGTGAGGAGGCTCAAGTATAAATTTCTGGTAGAACTGATCATGAGAGGAAATTTAGTCTCTTGCCAAAGCCGGATTTAAACATATGACTGCCTATTCTCCTTTAGAGATGAGCCTGAAGATGATTATACCTCGTATGTAAAGAATGCTTGATATAAGCACATAACACCAAATACAAAAACTGTGGCATTTACTATGGGTACACAATGCGATATCAGAAGCAGGATGACTCATTTATATTGGCGCATAGCCTTTTGACTTTCCATATATTCCAAGCTTTGTCATAATCCAAAACAAATCTCAACCCT
>CM022765.1:26689860-26772360 GCA_012411365.1 Ameiurus melas
TACTGAATATCTAGAACTATTGTTGCACTGACAAGAGATTGAAAAGAATAAAAATAACATGTACATTTCGTTAAGATGTGATTGTTTGAATAAAAGTTGCCCAGAAACTTTAAATTACAGTAGACAAAGTCTGTCTTTATAGTTGGAGAATTATATTTTATATCACTTGATAAATGAATCAACAAAACAAAAAGTATATTGTGAGTTTCTTTCTTTAAATCTCCATTTTAAAATCATACGGTGTATTAAAGTTGTTTAGATACGGAAACCCACCCAATAGACTAACAAGAAATCATTTATATGCATTCGGACCTATTATAATTAATTGTATTTTTGTCAAATAGTAGATGGAGAGGTTATGAAGTTGAACCTGACATGATCAGTATGGCTTCTTCCACATCAATCTGCTAGATAGTATGTTGGAAAGGCTTCAAAAAAAAACTGTTGACGGACACAAAACCTGTGCCTTATTGTTGAAAAACTTCACCCAGCAGAATATTTCAATGGTAATGAAGTTAGTGAAACTGTGAGTTAGAAACAGAAAAGTACACACAAAACCAGGGAAGATAATGGATCAGTCTTAACAAGGGGGTGAGGGAGGTTCACTGCTATAAATTTCACAGTATCACTGATCATGAGAGGAAATTAGTCTATGTAAAGTTGGATTTAAAACATGGATCTGTTTATTTCCTTTAGAGATGAGCTTGAAGATGATTATACTCATAGAAGTAAGAATGCTTGATATAAGCATATGAATAAATCTGGAAATACAAAAAACTGAATTAATAGCATACACACAAGGATACTAATTTATGTAGATGAATTACAAGTAATTGCGACAAGTTTTTACCTTCCAGCATATTCCATAAGTTTCTTGTCATAACTAAAACAAATCTCAACCCTGCATGTGAAGGAAAAATGTTTATATTATATTGACAGTGAAGCTATGGATACTACAGGCTCCAGTTCAATGAAGTGTCCATTTCATGGATATTTCAGTAAGGATAGGTTGTTGTGTCAATGATTTTCCCTGAAGTAGCAGGTGCTCGCAAGTGAATGGAAAGCAACCTTCTCTTCCAATGCTTGACAGTAAGTCACATTTGCTACATGCATTTGTTATGTTTTGTCATGTTCTCCCATCCCGTCACTGTTCATGTCACATGTGTCTACTACCGCTACAAGCTGTTATCGAGGTAATTGTCAGCATATATACCGCAGGGGCCTAGCAACACTCAAGTGGAATATTGATTTAGAGATGTTAGATAGATTACGCTGTTCATAAGTTAATCACAGTCCATGTTGGTTAATGCTTAGATTCATATAGTTTGAGCACCGCGGGCTTGCATCCGTCCTGTCTGCTCTTTACGTCAGATATCATGATAGTAGTAGTTATACTTGAAGGTACATTACATATTTTTATTTAATAGCTTAACAATAGAATATATATAGAACATAAAAAATAAGAAAAAACACAGCAAACAAGAAAGAGGAAAGAAAGATTATCCTCAACACCTCACTTCCTCATCCACAGCTTGGTGAGAAACAAACGTGGTCAAAGTGTAGGGCTCGTAAGTAGATCATTCTATTATAGCAAACATCACGTTGTTCTTGTAGAAGAAACAAAACAACTAGGAGGAATACGTTCTTTCCAAGATGAGTATTTATACACATGAAGGAAACGAAGTTGATATGGAATTAGTGATGTTAGCCTCCCGACAGTTCTGTGAAGTGCAACTGTATAAAGTTTCTTCAAATGTTAAGTCCCTAAGAAAATAATATACATAGATTACGTCACGATCCGAATAAAGAGCACTCAAGCTTCATGCTGATGCAACATTCAACAATTAGGTACTTTCACCCCATTCACAATAACAGCAGTGGAGAGGTAGAGGTTTGCTTTAATACACCAGGTATGTAAGAGAATACAAGATAGTTGATACACACAATGTGGAAGATTAGTTTAGCAACGTAGAATAGATAGTAATAAAGGTTAGTTAGAAGGCAAGCTTGAAGCAGT
This sequence comes from Ameiurus melas, assembly GCA_012411365.1. NCBI lineage: Eukaryota > Metazoa > Chordata > Actinopteri > Siluriformes > Ictaluridae > Ameiurus > Ameiurus melas. The sequence continues at coordinate 26,691,878 of CM022765.1, forward strand.
CAGTTTAGATTAGAGAGTTTACGTTCTCCGCTACAGTCCCTCACCATGTTCACGTTGCTATAGTTGATATCTGACCCATTTTCTGCACAACTTTTCTACATAACTACATACAGAGTCATTATAGATGAATGAAAGGGTAGTAGAGGCAGTCTTTAACCATCCTCACAAATTAGTGATATCAAACTACACACTGAGACATAGGGTTTGATAGTTGTTGGTAAAAGGTAGAGTAAATGTTTAAAAAAAGTTTTCGTAGGATACAGATTTATTCATTTAATTAATTACCATATCAAATAGTATCAATTAAATTAGTAAAGTATATAGAAGAGTATGAAGTATTAGTATATTGGTAGTTTGAAGAGGGGTGATAATTAATAAAAATTGAGTATAAAAAAAGTACAGTTACTCTTTTTCCACACATTATAGCCTCATTCAAATGGATTCAGCTCATTACTCCTCCTCAAAATTAAAATAGATATAACATCAGTTGCTGTTTAAGAGCAGCAAATTGACAAAAAATAAACAAAAGCACAAGTACAAGAACTCACAGCCTCGTCAATACTTGTTGAAGCACCGGCACCAGTTAAAGCAGATGTGCATGCTTGGCACACCAATCTTTGGCAGTCCTATTCTTCTTTGTTTGACCCCTGATGTTCATCAGGTTGATACAAATATAATACGTTACTTTCAGATTTTTCCAGAGATGTTGATCGGGTTCAAGTCTGTGTCTACGGGTACCCAATCATCACAGAGCTGTTCTCTGTAGCACCTTTTGTTATCTTGCTGTGTGTAGGGTCGTTGTCCAGTTGGAAGATGAACCTTGCCCTGTCTGAGGTCCAGAGTACTGGAAGCAGGTACATGGATGTTGTGTATATTGCGCATCACCCTCTCCCTCGATCCTGACTAGTTCTCAAGTTGGCGTGAAAAAACATCCCCACCGCACGATGTGATGCTACTCATCACTGCTTTACTGTAGGGATGGTATTTGGGGTCTCTCCAGACGCGCTGCCAGTCAGGTGGCCAAAGAGTTCAATCCTTGCTTTCCATCAGACCAGAGAATTTTGCTTTCATGGTCTGAGAGTCGCCATCAGGTGCCTTGGCAAACCCAGGTGAGTGAGGTCCATCTGCCACCTCATCATGCAAGCCTGATTGGTAGAGTTCTGCAGAGATGGTTCTTCTGGAAGGCCCTTCTCCTCACAGAGAGACATGTTGTAGTCTCCAAGTCAGGAGTGACGGGTTTTTGGTCACATCCCCTGACTAAGGCCTTCTCCCCTGATCACATCCTTTGGCCAGAGTGACGGGTCTTAGGAACAGTTGTGGGTCCAGACTTCTTCCATTTAGATGATGGAGGCCACTGTGGGTGGGATCTTCAATGTGCAGAAATGTCCACCTTCCCAATAGGCTTCAATACAGTCTGTCTTGAGGTCTATGCAGACAATTCCCTTCGACTTCATGCCTGGTTTGTGCGAGACGCATTAGTTAATCTGGGGACTATATAGACAGGTGTGTGTTTCCAAGATCAATCAACTGATTTTACCACAGGTGAATGTAACCAAGTTGTACAAACATTCAAGGATGATCAGATGGAAACAGGAGCAATTTGAGTTTCACTGTGATGTAGACAAAGTGGGAATACTTATGTAAATGTGATTTTTTGTTTTTATTTTAAATAAATGTGCAAAGATTAAACAAAGTTCTTCATGTGTCATTAGGGGTATTGTTTGGAGAACTTTAGAAAAATAATAAATTTAATCCATTTTGTAATAAGGCTAACACAACAAATGTGAAAAAGAAATTGTGTGACACAATACCTTCCGATTCACTGTAGGAGGACCATTTGTGATGGTTGCACCAATTTCAAAAGACTCATTCTAAATTAAATATGTCAAAACAAAACCAAGGGAATAAATTAAAATATATAGTATAAATTATATAAGAATAATGAATAGAGAAAGCTGAAATGCAAGGGAGATCTTTGTTTAAAATTAGGGAAACAAATGTGCTAGTAGTGTCCCAAAACTTAATACTTTTTGCTACACACACTTATGTGTACTTTCTCTTCTACACAAACAGAGTATATATTTTAGTTCATAGTATAAATAGGCAAATTGAGACACAGTATATAAGGTGGGAAGACCGGGACGAAAAGGAAGTTGAAGATGTCTCTGAGGCCCCTAGTGGCTGGTCATAGAGTAAACTACTACTCCAACTACAGTCACTGAATGGAGACTTTAAAATTTTCTTAACCAAAATCAACCCCCACAGCTACATATTAAACAAGAACACAAACCACCAGACACACAAGCAACTAAAAGACAATTTTAAACACCACAATAGAAAAAGCAAACACCACAAAATGAAGAGTATTGAGAGGTATGAATGTACATGGAGTCAACCCCATTTTCCAGAACACCCAGTGGTGCCAGGCTGAAATGAGACTCTAGAGTGATGAGAGTCTATAAACAAAAGATAAAAGTGTTGTAGTACAAGGAAAAGATGGAAGTTGTTAAGAAAAAACAAAGCAAAACAAAAACCAAACTCATTAATTCAGGAAGGCAGACTTCCAGGAACAGGTTGTTGTCCATTGATTTGGAAATAGAGTGTGTGGATGCAGGTTTTCATTCCAATTACACAGGAGCCAAACTGATTCCACCCAAGTTTAATCAGTTGAGCTTCACTTGATAGATCAGCTGTCAGAAGGAAAACGTAACCACAATGAATCTTTATAAATAAAGATTGACACCTTTTCTCTAAAAGTAGAAACATGAAAGTAATATAGAAATGTGAGTAGATTGTTCATACAACTAGTGCTTGTAGGCAAAATTGTGTTTGGCGTAATTACAAAAGAAGCACAAAAAGAATGGGATGTATGTTAGTAACAACAGTCGATTAGCATCAGGCCAAATAAAGGGAAGTACAGTTCAAACATATCGTGGTTAATGGTTAGCCAAAGTTCTGAATATGTTTCCTGTTCACTGGGAGGATGATGATTGAACGACAGTTGAGTTTTGAGGATATTTCACTGAAGCTCACACCTGAAGCTCTTGACAGTTCTGTAGCACGTGCCTTATTTCTGCTGTAAACTCAGCCATACATACCCCCAGTAGGGACTTATTTTGTTCAAGCTACTACACGGATATTATAACTAGCAAACCAACATGAGTGAACAAAATCAGGCACAAACAAAAGGTAACGAACACTAGCTCAATTATATTATTTACCAGGGCCGCGGATCAAAGGAAGTGAGGACGGCATTTGACCAAGCACTTTCAAACTATTGGGGAGGGACCCAATCTTAAGGCAATACCAGATAGATCTGACCCAGTTGAAAAAGGAATAAAAAACTTCCAGTTCAGCTGGGAGGTGGGACATTTTCATCCAACACACGCTAACGTTTCAATATTTTAAGTGACCTATAACATAGTCTGTATTCTCCGAATTCGATTATAGGAACTTTCCTCAAATGATCTTCAAATAAAGTAAATAAGGCTTGCTGGAAAATGTTTAGAAAACAGACAGATACTACAGTGACAAACAGCCTACTGCAGAATGTGTGAACATGTCTTATATTTTAAAACATATTTTAGAACATATTTTCATCTAACTCTGGGAAAAAATTTTTGTTGTTATTGGCTACCTGAGAAGTAAAATTCTAAATAAAGCATGTGGTTCGAAATAAACTACCTGATGTTCGTACAAAGTGTGCTATGCCTTGTTATTGGATTATAATCAGATCCTGGTCTCTATAGTGCTAAAAGCATAATACATAGTTAGCCTGTGTACTTTATAGACAAAGAGAGATGAGCCTTTTCTCTCAGACAAAAATGTTGCCCTTACCACGTTGAGAGTAGGCCACCCCTGGTCTGATTTATAAGCCACTGGTTCTATAGCTCATAAAGATATGGATAAAGAAATTCTCTCTGATTAGAATTGATATCTGTTATCTGTGCTGACACGGTCCATGGAACGGTCTACATCATTCTTTATGTATCTACAGTTATAACCACTTTGCACATTTCTTACTTTTTCTGAGGAAAGTCTTCATTATGAATGCATTTGTGTTTATGTCCCATTAGCTGTGAATAAACAATGAGATTTTTGCAGTGCTTGGGATGTGAGAAGTTGTACTCAAATTAGTAATGAGAAATTATCTGTTTAGTAATGAATGGTGATTTCAAAGGATCACAATGTGGGGGTTTAAGCACAACACCAACGAAACTGCCATTGCTGGACCTTGAACAAAGCACTCATCTTTGTTCCTATGATTTCCTTAAACTGGGATATACAATAAATGAATTTCAATGTGCTATAATGCATATGGAAAAATAAAGTTTGCTTATCTTAAAATGTGGGAGAAGAAGGAAATAAAGATTCAGTAACTTCTCCTAAACATTTAGCAGTGCCAAAAGATTATCAATGTATCTAATAAATTTTGTGGTTACATATGCAGTAAATTGTTTAAAATAACTCTTGCTTGATAAATCTAACAAGAGGTTTGTATTAAAGGGTCTGATTTAGTGAACATACTAAAGTCCGGTATTTGATAATCTTAAGCTTAATGCCAGATAAGAAGTGTCCAATTTATCTGATGTCCCAATTTGTCTGATTTCACCCCTGTTAAATATTATGGTGTAAATCTGTGATCTCAATCTAATAGTCATTAAACATTACATAACACAGTTATTCCCACCAACAATGTTTTCTGGCTGTGCTTATTAGAGATATTATGATGTCATGACCCGCAAAACCTTTTGAAGAAAAGAACAAAACAAATTCTTGGCCAACGGTGGAAGCAGAGCCAGCGGTTTCATGGAGGAAAAGTAGAAGAAAAGTTTACCTTTATTCTCTGAGTGTTGGATACAGACACAGAAAAGAATTCACCCCATAACAAAAATATACCAGAGCAAGAAATCAAAAAATCCCGTTAAAAAGATGAGGGCCTACATACCAAGAGATACACAGAGAGAAAACCCTGAAGATTTACTTAACAGGCAGGGAGAAAAGTATCCTAATAGTAGAGGAAAACCTGAATTGGGAAGACAACAGTTGTTCAACAAATGTGCGTCCATGACGGCCAGAGACATGACCGAAACCTTGACTTCATGTTTTACTTTATGAAAACACACTGTCAAATACCTCAACTATAGTTAGCCTTAGAAACATCTTCTCGCTTAGCACAGTTTTAATGTCAAATCCACAACTTAAAAGACAATGTTGAAGAAATTTTGCCCTATCTTCCGGAATATTCTGAAAGAGTCACTATTGTTTTAGATGGAATCAGAGATTTCCGGACAATGCTGATTTTGCTGGGGATCATGGAACATGAACTTCGCCTCGAAGCAAAGGTTGTGGCCACATGCAGGCCTGAAGTAGAGTACGAGTTCTCTGACTGGACAACATGTAAAGTCTATGTCTGGATTCAGTGAAGAGTCAATTTATGATTTTTTTAGGAAAATGTCAGATAATGATCCAGAGATGGTGTGGACAGTGTGATAAACAATCCTGCACTCTCTTCAGTCTCTGCCGTCCCCTATGTACGCTTATGTGTGGCAGCCTGCATTTTAAATGACACTTCTGGAGAAGCACAGAAACAGTGCACAGCTAGTGAGCGTGCATGAATCTTTTTCGTCACTGTCTACACAGACAAAAAAGAAATTGCTGCACTTGGATGGACACATTAAAAACTGCAGACCCATGGTCTTATCTTTAGAGAGAGTGCTTTTCAATGCAAACAAGTTAAAAACTATCAAACCGGAGTTTGATTATGATGAGAAAGGCATTGCTGGTGCTTTCTTGAAGACAGTCTCAGTCGTGTCACCAGCATGTGCAAAGACATTTTGTGCATTTCCTCACAACACAATGCAGGAATTTTTTCGGCCTTCTTTCTGTAGAAAAAACAGAAATACTTTGATGAGGTTCTCCATCTGTGCCAGAATAAAGACAGTATCCACATGAAACATGTAATTCCTTTCCTCTGTGGACTTCAGTCACACACCAACATTCCTCTCTGAAGTGTCTTTCCATTGCACAAGGTCATGGAAAATATTGATAGCTTCTTGAGAAGGTCTTAAACACTTTCATCTGTGATCAACCAGATGATGAAAAAGTTGATGTTGCTTTCATATGTCAGTGTCTATACGAATATCAGTCTCCTGAAACCTGCTGCTCATTTCTAGAGAGAATAAACTATTATCTAGATTTGAGGGAAGAACATCTTGACCCTTACACATGCTGTGCTGTGTCCTATGTAATCAGCCAATCCAGAAACAAAAGGTTCATCTTGATTTGGAGGATAGTGCGGTGTCTTTCACAGGGGTGAGAGACAATTCCTCGGCCATCTCACAAAATCTAAGGTAATTATATTCAATATATTTTTAGGGGAGTAATAACACAGGAAATGAAAAATTTTAAATTGTATGGTGGTCTTGATATGATACCTTTTTTGAAACAGAAATAATGAGTATACCTGAATATTGCCTTAGGTGTCCAGTTACATTGGACCAAATCATTCAGCAATAATTTGAAGGTGAAATTAGAGTCCGATATTTTCAGGTGTGAATGAGCATCCTGTTTTATTTAATGAACAGGTCGATCAAAGTCTGATCTTCACAACATGTTTGTGGAAGTGTTCCATGGCACAAACAAAGGAGATTTTTGAGGACCTTCAGAAAAGATTTGTTGATGTTCATCAGGCTGGAAAAAAATTACAAAATCCATCTCTAAAGAGTTTGGACCCACCCAACCACAGGCATAGAGTCACACATAATGAATAAATGGAGGAAATTCAATACCACTGTTACCTCCCCAGGAATGGTCAACCAAGAAAGATCACCCAAGAGCAACATGTGTAATAGTCCACAAAGTCATAAAATTCAACCCAGGGTAACTCTAAGCAACTAAAGCCTCTCTCACATTGGCTAATGTTAATGTTCCTGAGTCTACCATCAGGAAAACACTGAAGAACAATGTTGTGCATGGCAGGGGTTGGAAGGAGAAAGCCACTGCCCTCCAAAAGAACATTGGTGCCTGTCTGCAGTTTGCGTAAAGATCACATGAACAAGCTTTCAGAAGGCTATGGAAAAAATGTTTTGTGGATGGATGAGACCAAAATAGAACTCTTTGGTTTATATGAGAAGTTTTATTTTTGTAGAAAGGAAAACTCTGCATTCCAGCATAAGAACCTTATCCCATCTGTGAAACATGGTGGTGGTAGTATCATGGTTCAGACCTATTTTGCTGCATCTGGGCCAGGACGGCCTTGCCATCAGTGATAGAACAATGAATTCTGAATTATAACAATGATTTCTAAAAAGGAAAATATGAGGACATCTGTCTGTGAACTGAATTTCAAGAAAGGTAGGTCTGCAAAAGAGCAACACTAACACACAAGTCGCTCCACCAAAACGGGTTAAAGAAATAAAAATAATGGATGTAGTTGAACGGCCAAAACAAAACCTGACCATAATCCAAAAGAAAGGTTGTGGAAGGACGTGAAGCAAGAGCGTTCATGTGAGGTAACCCACCAACATCCCAGAGTTGAAGCTGTTTTGTACTGAGGAAGGGGTTAAAATTTCCTCCAAGCCGATGTGCAGGACTGATCAACAGTTACTGTAAACGCTTAGCTGCAGTTATACTGCAAAAAGGTTCACAACAGGTACTGAAAGCAAAGGTTCACATACTTTTGCCACTCACAGATATGTAATATTGGATCATTTTCCTCAATAAATAAATGACCAAATATAATAATTTTGTCTCATTTGTTTAATTTGTTTACTTTAGGACTTGTGTGTCAAAATCTGATGATGTTTTAGGCCATATTTACTTTACTTTATTGTTGAGTCGTAACGGAAATTGGTCTTTGGTCTCTCACTTGTACACAAAAACAGACTTTACATAAATTGACAACACAAAATAACAATGTAGTAAGAAAACAGGTCAACGCCCACATTTCAGCAGTGCAGGCTTGCCGGCGGTTTTAGCACAATTTCCTCTTAAATCTACAAACCAGCAAGACCAAAAAGACCCACATTGAAAGATAGGACATTGAAAAAAAATAAGTTGAATTTTAAACTTTCTCAGAGACTTTAGTATTTAACTGACTGTAATTTTTGTACTGAAATGTTCACATTTTTCCAAATGTGTTCCAATTTGACACAAATGTCTCAAGGGGGTGTGTCTAAAGTCACAGCTCTCTGTGGCTCAAATGTATTTTGAATCCTGCATTATTCACTATTCTCAGTAGAGATTCAGCCAGGAATATGAGAGAGAGAGCGAGAGAGAATTTATGAATTTTAAAACCTCTTTATTAACCAACCATTTAGGGAAAACAAAAAATATCACTCATTCAAAAGAAAAAGGATCTACATATTTCCACCGGAGGAATTAATAAAAACAATCCTTTATGTTAGGGCTCTTCGTGCGTTAATGTCCATTTCCTCAGTCTGAACGCCGTCTCCCTGGTGACAGCAGTCCCAGGTTGTCACTTTTCAATGTAACGTAGCAGACTGAATGAATTTATTTCTGTCTGAGAAATAGCTCGCCAGTGAGACATTACATTTTCTTTAGTTACTTCTAAAACCAGTTCAACTATTCTGTAGTGTACAGTTCCTCAGGTGGCTCTGAGAAATTTGGAGTAGGTGGGTTACCTGACCTTACTACCTCACGTTTGATGCCCATATCCCCAGTCTGAAGTGTCTCCTCGGTGACAGGCTGCTCAGATTCTCACCTGTTGTTGCGCGTAATACCGATTTTAAGAATACTTCCTGTCCAGGAAGTAGTTATTCAGCACGATACGATCTTGTCCTAAAGTCTGCTCCAAAAACCTGTTTAGCTGTTCCACAGTGTAAAGTTGTTCTGGCTGTTCAACCCCCTTTCTATTTCCAGTTCGTCCTCATTGTTCTGGATGTTCTTGGACCTGTGGGTTCTTCTGTTTCTGTCGTGCGTAGAGTCACTGTTCCGATAGCGATAGTGGGGTGGGGTTTTGAGCAGAAAGCTGTCTGCTGTGTTGTTATTGCTGGGTATGGGGAACGTGGGTGTATTGCTGGTATAGGCACGGTGTCCGCCGTGTTATCACACGGTGCTGTGATCATTTCAGTGGTGTTGTGTTCCTCACTGACCTCTTCCTGTTGTACCTCGGTGTGTCGTTACCCCCATCTGCCCAGGCTCCTGTTCTCTGGTGTCCCCCTGCTGTCTCCGCGCTGCTGCTGCTGTACCCGGCCGTGTCTCCCCGGAGCTCACCGTCTGCACCGCTCCGTGGGCAGCTCAGCCGCTTATGTCCGATCTTCCAACACCCAAAACACCTCAGGCGCCCGGTGGTGGCGACAGTGTAGCTGCTGTCACCGTGTTTACACTTAAAGTTAACATCCAGTGCTTGTTCTCGGTTGTTAAAAACATATACACCTGTCTCCTGAAAGAGGACGGTACCACCGCGGAGTTTGCTCAGCTGAGCGGAATATCAGTCATGGAACGGCGAACTTGCGGAAGCAGGCCAACTCCTTCATTATCAGTTCATCTTTAACAAATGGGGGGTTAGTTAGAGATGACAACCCATGTCACAGGGGCATAAAGAGGGTTAACGTGTAACATGTCACCTTTTAGCAATATTCCATTTTCTCTACAGCATGTTGGCGAATATTTTTTCTTTAGGAAAATCACCACAGCTTTGTTCATTCGGGAGGCAGAGTAGATGTTCTCACACTCGACCTTCAATCCCACCACTTGGCAGAGCATCACTCCACCTGTTCTCCATTCCCGGGCACACACCTGGGTCCTGCTCATCCTCACTCACTCTAAACTTTCACCAACCAACCGCTATCTCAATAACTAGACATTCAATAAATTAATGAAAGAAAGAAAAAGGACAAACTCGCGAAAACTTTGGCAAGACACCAAACCACTCTTACGTTCTCCACCCACAACGCTCACTCCTCCACCGTGACAGAGAGAGAGAGAGAGAGAGAGAGAGAGAGAGAGAGAGAGAGAGAGAGACTGCTCATTGGGATGTGGATCTTGAGTGTACATCATGATAAATCTCAACGTTTGATTTTAATGAGAAGTAAAACACCTGATTCAATGTAAAGTACTCTTATTTGGACCATGGGACACTGTTACCTGTCTACAAGCGCTTGGTTAAATTAATTCCCTGTTGCCTATTATTTTTTAGATTTAAGTTGGAATAGATCTTTTTCTTCAGTCTGTTCTATTTAAACAGAAAGGACAAGTGAACAGTTTTCAACTGGTGAGTAGGCATAAGTAGATGGTGAGGATGGTCAGTAAGATAGCTGAGCCAAGTCTATTCAAGTGTTTTTGTCATTCCACTATATAACCTGTATACATTGAACAGAATGTTTCCACAGGACCATATTGCAACACATAATTGAGAGAGTGGTTATTTCATATATTGTCTCTGCAGTGGTATTGTTGACCGGCAGTATGCTGGTAAGCTTTCCTGTATTTTTAAAACCCTGTAGTGGAAAGTAGAAATTTATAAAGTATTTCACCTCATGTAATATGTGATATTTTTATGACATAGCCTACTTTATTATGCAGTCTGTCGAATGTGTTGTTTGATATACAGTACAGACAAACCAAACTAGGAGCCTTATATTGAAAGTTGTGACACTGTATGCCACATTGTTATAAGCATATATGCTGTATGTCACAAATTTACTTTCAGATTTTGTTTTTTTGTCTGGCTCACAGGGATTTATCAGAAACACTATGTCAGGTGTGGACAATCGCCGCGTTGAAGTGTGGGGAGCTGAATTATCTGAGACATCTCCTGCAATTATGTGGGATATGAGATTCACATCCCAGTGAGCAGTCAGACAGATGTGCTTGGGCAAGCTGAAAAATTATAACACAATTTGCAGAGCAAACAAATCTCCATCTGCACTGTGATAAAGACCCACAACAGTTCTCAGATCTTCTGCAGCACAGTGTTCTCATGGCTGCCACACATCAGCTCTCTCCAGTGAGTAACTCATGGAAAAAATATATGTACTAAGCTTAATTTCCCAAATGCATGTATTGGTAAGTCATATAATTGTCTCCTAACAAAAAAGTTCTCCACATCAAAGAGTAAATAAATTAATTTGTTAAACAAAAACCCATTTTAAATCCATTTATTATTAGCATTATCTTATGTGGAGCAATCCCTGTACAAGTCCCTGTGTATGAGGCATTACTATAGAAACAATAACAAGCTAGAACAAGTGTATTAATATTACAGTTTCATTCACGTTACAGCTGGAACTACTTGTACTGTTGTATGAAAATAATTCACCTCATCTGACCAATCAGAATCGAGCATTCAACTACTTCTATTACATTAAACCTCTCAAAGCTTGTATAATGGCCAGCAAGGATTGAATTCTGAACCCTAGTTTATAAGACCAGTGCTCTAACCACCAACTTTTTGAAACCTTTGTAAGAGAGAGTACATTATCTTAAATCTCAACATTTAATGTTAATGAGAGCCACAACACCTGATTCAATGCAGAGTACCTTATTTGGATGGTGAGGATGGCCACAAAGATAGTCTAGTCAAGTGGTTTTATTGTCTGTATTCCACTATATAACCTGTATACATTGGAGTAAAATGTTTCCACAGGACCATGGTGCAACACAGAATACAGTGGCACAGTACCCAGGACTACATAACATGCATAACAGTGTGAGATGAGTACAAACAATACAGTAAATACACAGAACAGTGAATGTGAACTAGACCGAACAATGGAACAGTGTGGGGGAAAAAGTAATGCATTTAAAAAAAAAAAAAAAAAACTATTGACTGTGATAGAAACAATTGAATGTAGTAGCAGCAATAAAAGAGTCGTAATAGTAAACCTGTCCAATAGCAGAAATTATAAAGTGCAGGTGTGCAATGATGGATGCACAGTGGTAGCTGTTCGAAGGTTTTGATTGGTGAGTATTGGGAGGCAGTGGTGTGTTGAGTATTTTGACTGCCTCATGGAAGAAACTTCTTTGCCCAGATGGCAGAAGGGTAAAAACTCCATAAGAGATTAGATCTCTTCAATATCTACAGAAAGTGCAGATGCTACTGGACCTTTGTGGCTTGGCAGGTGGTGTCCAGGAGACCAGCTTGGACCACCGTTGCAGGTGGTGTCCTCTAGCCTAAACCTTAGGATTGAGTTTGGTGGTTAGGTCAACCTGTGGTCCAATGAGAAGTTCTTACTCATGTGGATGTGGGTGAAGGGGGTCTTCCTCCCTGCCCTGTAAGAGGTGTCTGGCAGTTGTCGTAGCAGCTTATATGTTGATGCCAGGCATTTGTTGATGTTCATTCATTAAGATCCAATCACAATGTGGTAAACCTTTCTCCACCCTGGCAGTTAGAGAGGGGCCCTTGAATGCCATTTTAACTGCTGTTCATTACAGTTGATTCTGTGGTGTTACTTGGAAGTGTCTGTTGGTCGGTGCTTATTAGTTCTCTCAGGTGGCTAATCAAGAGTAGTTCAGTCTCCCTTAATGTGTGAATTGTGGGAAAAGGCTTATTAAGATATATTGAATGTTATCTGCTACTATTCAGAAGCAAATTCTGCAATGGTTAGAAGTAGGGCTGCACGATTATGGCCAAAATGATCATCACGATTATTTTGATCAATATTGAGATCTCGGTTATTTATCACGATTATTCATGGACTTTAGTGACATGTATTTATTGCACTTTCACATTTAAATAAACAGACCGCTGCTTTCACCTCGATGTTGTGCTACATTCATGCTAATGTACAAATCTTTGCATCAAATTAGACTGATCCTTAAAGTGCATCATCTCGGAGAAGCAAAACATAAATAAAATACTACCCAAAATATAAGATAAGTAAAATGCCATCAACCAAATGTTATATTTGATGAATATTTTCAATATATAACAAAATGAAAACAATCAGGCCTGTGCAGTGAATCCATTGTCATGGTTCTGGCCTGAGTCAGTTCTTGAACTGCTCTGTGTATATTGTGTATATATCTGAATAATCCTACATAGAATGTGATTGGGGTGAGTTCATTTATCCGTCAGATGCAAAGCGCTTTAGTTTAACGGTGTTCATTAGGGATGCACCGATCAGGATTTTTACAGCTGAAACTGATCCAGATACCAATCTTTTTCTGTTTAAACTTTAATCAGGAGGTCCATCATAAATAGTTAAATGTAAGCTTTCTGTTCATGGTCACTGTTAGTCGAGTTAAAATAATAGCAATGAGAAATACTGATGGTTAATTTATAAATAAACAAGCATAAAATATTTATTTTTAATTATCTTAAACAATAAAGAGTTAATTAAAAGTAGACTAACACAAACATAATCCATTTGAGGAAAAAGTCTAATAGCTTTCTAAGGAGATAGCGAACTAATCTTACTGGCAAATTGATATTTAAATGCAATCCATAGTAATTAAACATTTTCATTTCTCAATTTATTTATATTTTATGAAATTATTATAATATCTATTTTTTATATTAAATGATTAATTTATAACTAAGCACATTTTCTGTCTTTACATTTTATTAGTTTTCTGTTTGTTTGTTTCCTTATCAGTTGTTCCTTTCGATTGGTTCCCCAGTACGTCTGCTGATAATATTGATTTTTTGGGGACTAAATCAAAACATGGAAACTGGAGTTGACTTTTCTGATGATATCTGGCAACCTTAAGTTTAAATGACATGACTACGCTATGAATTTGAGTTAGTGAAGAGTGTGAAGGATAGCAGCAGCATACTCCTTTTGAACAGTTGCTACCATTGATTATGATTGGTGAGGAATTTTTTAATAAAGAAGTTTGAATTAAACCCACCTTGTAGCATTAGCATTATTATTAATTTACTCGAGCGAAGCTGCTGTGTCTACACGAGCAGGTGAAAGTTCAGGTCATATTGCAGTTTGTGTGATCGGAGAGTTGAGAGAAGCAGATGATGTTCAGAGTTACTCGTCATGATAATGGCTTCTCTGCAGTATTTACACACTTGTTCGGTTGACTGAGGAGATGAAAAGCAGTGTGAAAGTAACTGTTTCACGGTGTAGATTTTGGACTTCTAGTAGGTTTTATTCCGATTGTACTATACAACTCCGAACAGGTCGCTCACACCAGTGCAAATAAATGTTTATTCACACTCTGAGAAAGTACTTTTCTGTTGCAAATGTAAGTGAAATGGTTGCACTGTAGAGCCCTGAGTTCATCTGCAAAGTTTTTTCCCATTCTGCGTGATGATGTTTAATGTCCCCGACAACCTCTGTGGTGCCATTTAGCATCATGCTAAATTTAGTAGTGTTTGTTACCTCTTAAATTAGTGTTACCAGTTACTTCTCAGTCTTACTTAAACTCACTGTCCTCACCCTTGACTAGGCCACAAGCCTATCTTCTGGCTTTACATCTTATGGACCCAGAAGCTGTCATCCACAAACCAGTAACCTCATCTACCCACCACTTTTGTCTGATTTCATCTCCGCTTTAGCTTCTCATTACTCATTTCACTTTTCGTACTAACTGACACCTGGATCTCTAAGCAGAACTATTGCTATATCATCTGCTTATGCTTTCTCACACACTTCACAAGAACCTTACTGTCTGGATATTCCAGTAGGAATATAAATAAGCTCCAGTTAGTCCAGAATGCAGCTGCCAGAGTCCTAACTAGAACTAGAAGTTATGACCATATCACACCAATATTATCTACACTGCACTGGCTCCCAGTGAAATCTCACATTAACTATAAAATACTTTTATTAACCTATAAAGCACTAAACAGTCTCGGGCCACAGTATCTAAGCGACCTTTTGGTTTTCTATGATCCTCCACGCCTACTTAGATCAAAAGATGCAGGTTATTTGACGGTACCTCGAATAGTGAAGGCTACAGCAGGGGGAAGAGCTTTCTCTTATAGAGCCCCACAGTTATGGAACAGTCTTCCTATTAGTGTTCGGGTCTCAGACACAGTCTCAGTGTTTAAGTCTAGGCTTAAAACGTATTTGTTTACTCAAGCTTACCCTGACTAGTCTCTATATTGTGTATTGTAATAATGCGAGTCTTTCACTTTTCTCCAGGTTTTACTCTAAACAGGGAGAGAAAGAACGAGACGAGAGATGGAGAACATTTAAACTGGATTTGTGTCTGCAAGCAGCTCTACACCAACCACATAACATCCAGGAGACAGTGGAGAAAGTGATGACACATATTGAAGTATATGAAGAGGTTGAACATTATTATGAAGAACAGAGTGATTTCCTGCTGGATCTGTACTCACATGTGAAGCAGTATGAGAGTGAAACAGGCAGGAGAGTCCTTCCAGCATTGCTGCCAGTTTACCAGTCAGTTCCTGCAGTCTGGTCCATAAACCTCTCAGAGAGAAAAGTCTCCGTCCTCCTAGAAGTGCTGAAACTCCAAACAGAGAAGAAACCAGTGAGGCTGAGTGACTGCTCAGATGAAGAGAGGAAGTGAGGAGTTTCCTTCAGTGTCTGCCCTACATCTCAAACCTCAGGTTTAATGAGTAAGTTTACAAAGTCCCTGTGTTTATAGACAAAATACTTTACTGGGACACCTGCCCCAAACCAAAATGTTTCAGTATTAAATGAGTATTTAAAGACTTTTTCTTGAGGTTGGAATCCTCTGTTGGAGCCTTGATATAAATCATAACAGTAATTTATATCACACACACAGAATAATTGAAATAAACAAATCAGTTTATATCAGTTATGAGATCCAGGCTATGAACTCAAGTGATGGAAACATGTAGCACTGAAAGTTCACCTGCTGATCATTTAATGGATACAGGACTATTGTTTGTGATCAGTTTGCTGATAAAAGCTGTTCCTTCACATGAATACGACATTACCTGAGATTCAACCCCTATTATTGATCTGAATTATCATTGTTAGATAACGACTTACCCTGAACCTGCTAACACCGGTTATTAGCTGGCTAATGTTAGACAAGTTAAAGGCATTAAAAAAGGTCTTTGGTTTATAAGAATTAGTTAAAAAAACTATTAAACAATTAGTTAAAACAGTGAATGCAAACTGAAATTTAACTTTATATTTAGTTTTTAGTCTTTAATACAAAACTACTCGATACATTTCTCTCTCATTTAGCTACCTAATGTAGATTATAATTTTAACTAATGGATCTTAAGCCTTGATGTAACTAGACATGTCTAAATATCTAGATAATTTCATCAGTCAAGTTTGTGAAGGAGAGAGTGTGTGTGTGTGTGTGTGTGTGTGTGAGAGAGAGAGAGAAAAGAGTAATAAATAAATAAATAGCTAAGTAAATAAATGTTAGAACATTAAGAATTTCCTCCTTTCAAAAATGAAGAACAAGCTCTTCATCATAAACTGTACACACAGCCTCGTTAACACACCATGAATCACAAAAACCCAATGAGTTATTTGTCAGCCTATAATAATCAAATTCAGTCTTTAACCTTCCTGCTTCTATCCACTTGAACATTACTTCAGAATCTAGTGTGGAAAGTTGTAAGCCCTTATTCTTCCATGTTTTCCACGTTGCCAATTTCGCCGTCCAATCAAATAATTTAGTAAACATATTTTTCTCCTTTTTGAGAATCTATATTTCATTCCTCTAATAAATACATTATCAGAAAACTCCATCAAGTTTTCTAAACCAGCTCTTAAGCACCTTGAGAATACCTTTAAATTTAGGACTAGCTCCAAATCTTCCTTCTCCCCACAGAACCAACAGTCCCCTTTCACTGCTGTATTCAGGTGTGTCACATGTCCGTCTGCATCAGTGGCCCCATGAATAATCCTCCACTGTAGGTCAGCAGTACACTTCTCTACAGCAGGTTTATATTGGGTCCTCCACCTGTCTCTTACAATAAAGTCTTGTAAAGTCTGGGATCAACATATCTGGCAACCTTGAGTCTTTTTGTCTCCTCAGTGAGTATTTATGTATTGTTTCTACTGTAATGTAGTACATTGCTTTATTTGACATGTCTTTTAAGACTCCTCAGTTAAGTTATTTTATATGCAAGATGGAGTCTGCAGCTCCTGCTTCGTCTTCCTCCCTTATTGCTGGGGAAATTCTTCTTTCTGGAAACCTTTTCTTATATCCCATATCTTGCATATAGTCATGTCTCTGTCCATTGAAAGTCCTGTGACACCTTGGTAATGCATTGTAGATTTCTTCCTTTAACTTTAACTTTGACACGAGATGTGAAGATTTCAAGCCTGTCACCTGTTTAAGTTCTTCAGGTGATTTCCACCCTTCCTCTTGTAATAAATGACCCAGCTTTTCAATTCCTTTCCTCAATAAGCATTTTTGAATACTTATAGAAAACAGCAATCTAGTTTGAATCGATGATTTGAAAAACAGTGGCTTCTCAGGGGCCCATTGTTCTGGACTGTACACATCTTGTTGTGTTCTTACGACAGTTTTCCATGTTTGCAGCATGGATCTGTAAAAGGAAGAGAGCTCAGATGAGCTCACCTCCCTGAGCTTCATTAGGAATAAGTCCTAAGCCACCTACTCGCCTCAGAATCGTGCTTGCAGTCTTTTCCAATAACAAATCCTTATTGTATAGAAGTCTCTGTGCAGCTTGTATCCTGAAAGCACGGATTCGATTCCTCACGTCCACCAGTCCTTGACCACCTTCCTGTACTGGTAGGTATAATACTGGTGCATGAATCCAGTGTTGTTCATTCCAGAAAAAGTTTACTGCTGCCTTTGTATGTTTGAGATCAACTCTTCTGATGGCTCCATAACAATTGTCCTGTGCCACAAAGTGGAGGCAGCCAGATTGTTTACTACTAGAACTCTTTCTCTATAAGACAATTATGGTAATAGCCATTTCCACCTCAACAATCGTCGAGACACCTTTTACAGCAAGTCCCTCCCAGTTTTTTTTAAATGAAATTAAATAAAAACCTCACTAAATCAAAAATGCTTCAGCATTTTCATGATCTTCAAAAGATATTTATGATCTATGTGATCAAAAGATTTCTCTTGATCTAATGACAAGACTCCCAGATCATTCTTATTGACCTGGTTAAGATCAGTTATGTCCCTTAGTAAAAAAAGATAGTCTAAAATAGATCTTTGGGGAATGCAGTTTGTTTGATCATTTTGGATCAGCTCATCTAAACTGTACTTGAATCTATTTTCTTAGAAATATCAAGAATATCCAGAAAAGGGATACATTGTCAAACATAGACCTCTTGAGGGGACACAGTATGTCTGGTCCGTATGAATAACCTGGACCATTATATTATTCAGCCTATTAGCTAGAGCCATTGGGGGTGGTTTGTAATCAGAGATTCAAAAGATTCAAAACTGGGAACCAGTTCTTAAAGTCAGTACGGTCTCCTTTTTTTGGTAGAAAGGTGAGGACTGCCCTACAGCAACTCAACTGTAGCCGTTCATAAGCCAAACTGTCATCGAATACATGCACGGATCCTCTCCTAGTTCCTCACAGAAAGACTTGTAGAATTCAACAGGTAGGCCATTGATACCTTGCATTTTCCCAGACTCCATGCCTTGAAGGTCTCTGTGCAATTCCTCCAGACTCAGAGCACCTGATAGCGCTGCATTAGCTTCTTCATATATCTGAGGTGGGTTATTGAAGAAGACGCTTTCCTGATTGTGTCCTGACCCAAGTTTGCTTGTGTATAGCTGTTCCTAAAAACAAAATGCCCTCTTTCTTATATCTGTAGGGTTTAGTAGAAGCGCTCCAGCCTCAGACCGTAAGGCGTGAATGAGTCTTTTCTGTCTGTTATTCTTCTGTAGATTGAAAAACTATTTAGATGGTGCATCCATCTGATCTACAGATGGGGCCATTAAAAATGCTTGAGAAAGAGAACATGATCCTGCAGTACAGCATGGTACCGCTAGGGTATGTCACTCGTTCAGTGCGCTGGTGAGATAAGACCGTTAGGTGGTAGTTGTGTCACATTCTTTGAGCGAGCAAACTGATTTCTGAAGGTGTAGTGAACATGACATTACATTACATTGAACAGTTAAACGAATTACCTCATCTTGATGTGTTAGTCTTAATGTTATAGTGACAGTAATTTTATAATTTAATTGAACTGTAGTGGTTTGAAACCTAGACCGGACCAGAATACCCAGTGCTTTTACCCCTAATATGTCGGCCAACTGGGTTTTTCTTTTAGAGAGAAGTTCCATATAGTTTTGATCTCCTGTAGATGTTGTTAACAGTTGCAGTTGAATTACAGCTGTCCCCAAGGCTTTCAAGGATTGGATTAGTTCTCTAGAGCTGTTGTGAATATACTGTTGACAAAATTGTTTTACTTGCACTTTGTCAAAGTCCCATCACCTTTGTAGAGATTTAAATGATGTTTTTTGGTCCCAAAATCATCCCAGAGTAATTTAAAAGTATCCCTAAAATCCATATTGCTTAATAAATGAGTGTTTAAATGCCAGTACTCACTTTGAGGTTTGATAGAGCTCAAGATAAAAGAACACTGCACCATGCTATTATCTGAGAAACTGACTGGGGAAAATATTACTACTTTTAAAAAATACTAAGATGGTGTCTAAAAACAAATCTGTCTAGTCTTGCAAGGGATAAAACATTATCATGTGTATGAGTCCAAGTATACTGTCTTTGATTGCCATGTAAATGCTTCCAAACATCACTTAGATCAAGTTCTGTGCAGTTAAAATCACCACCAAGAAATAAAAATTCATCAGTGGGACAGTTCTGCAGCATAGAACATAACGTGTTTAAAAATTTTTCTCTATTGCTGATGTTGGAACATATACACAAATATAAAAATAAAACTGTCTTTAAAGACTTCTTCAACCTGGTATGACACAGGACTAACTCCCCCACTAAGTGTAGTGTTATGGCTAAGGACAGAGCTCCCTTCCAATTCTCGTGTCCAGTCCATGGCATTTTTTAACATCACCATGTGTTTCCTGAATAAAAGTAACATCTATGTTTAATGAGTTCACACAATTCAGTCTTTTTTTTTGTTTCTGGCAACATTTAAGTTCTGCGATGCAGTGTGCACTTCACTCAACCAAAAATAAAAATAAAACCAGCCTCAACAGACAACACACCCTGCTGGGGTTCTTAAACTCAGACCTTCTCACAGCCATCACTCCAGTTCTTTGCTGAGTTTTCTTAGAATCTTCTTTAGCTGATAAACTTCTTTATTTAAACACTAAGTTTGTCTATTAGCACATACAACATGACAAATAATTAACTGCACTTGAAGCGTTCGTAAAAATTTAATTAAAATGCCTAAATCTGTATATGGTACCATAATGAAGACCAACTGTATGTTGATGTGGGAAATTCTGGAGGGATGTTGGATGGCGTGGGAACGTAATGACGTGTGCTGTTAATGTACTTTCTATAACGTAAAAATGGGTACATGAAATTAGTATTCTAAAAGCGACTTATGTATATCGCACTTGTATCCAAAGTGCTTTACACTGATTCCAATAATCACACTCACACACCAATACAAGGTGCTAACGGGAGCAACTTGGGACACTTCGGCATGTGGGCCGGGAATCGAACCGCAAATCCTACGATTAGTGGACAACCCGCTCTACAACCTGAGCCACAGCCGCCCACATTATTATTTTACTCAGAATACGGTCAGTAATTAGATTACTGCTGTCCATGTAAACGTAGTCCGTGTCGTTCTGGTCTTCAGATTCTTCTAAATCGTCTTTCGTCAGTAATCCAGAGTCATTAACGTTGTCCGAGTTTAGACAAAATACTTTACTGGGACACCTTTTGATGGTGCATCCATATACTCCACATTCTGAAACCATGACCTGACCAGAGCTCCTTGTGCGGTAACGTCTAACATTTTAGTCAATAACCTCTTTTTTTGTTCTTAAATTTTCTATGCATACCTGCCGTCCTGTGTTTTTCATTAACCCTCGAAGCTCCATTATTTCATCCTCCAAGGATTTCATGCGGAGGGTTGTGTCTCTTGTGACATTGGATGTATACTGTTGACACAGATGTTTAATTTGTGTTTTGGCGAAATCCCACCACTGTTGCACCGATTTAAAAGAAACCTTTATGGTTCTAAAATCACTCCAAAAGTATTTAAACATCTCTAAAATGAAGGTCCTGCAATAAACTGGTGTTAAAATGCCAATACGCACTCTTATGTTTGAGTTTACTTATATACACAGTAGAGAGAACCATACAATGGTCCGTAAAACCTACTGGTATAATTACACAACTTCTACAAGCACTTAACTGGTGTTTAAAACCATAAAATTTATCCAATCTGGCTATAGAGAGCATATTATTATAAGAGTGCACCCAGATATATTGTTTCTGCAAGTGGTGAAAATTTCTCCAAATGTCCACAAGATCACAGGAATTCATTAACTCGACTAACCTTCTACGTGATGGCATATGGGGCTCTACATGGTTCCTGTCTATACCCAGTTCTGTACAATTAAAATCCTTCCCTAGAATCAAAACATCATCAGAGTCACAATTTTTCAGGACATCTTCTAAGCTTTGTAAAAATACCATTCGTTCAATGGCTGTGGTCTGGGCATACACACAAACAAAAACAACCCACCTATTTTCATATTGTGCTCTAACCTTCAACAGTCTACCCTTTCTGATTTCATCAACTTGATAAGAACAGGGAATAAAATTATAGGAAAACAAAAATAGCTACTCCCCCACTGGTAGATAGATGTGTTATGACTTAAAAAGGATAACCCTTTAAACTCCCTGGCCCAGTCAGCAGTATTACTGGTGTCTGTGTGGGTCTCTTGTGCAAAGGTGATGTCAATTTTCTTTTGTTTCACCGTTTCAAATAACAAAAATCTTTTATTTCTTTCCCTTGCTCCATTTAAATTCAATGAAGCGATTTGAAATTCACTCATGAATATGAGGTAAAATAATAGATTTATGTACGTTGTGTCTAGGATTGACTATCACTATCATTATTGTCTAACATCACATTGACTTTTGTAAGGATTTTCTTTAGACGGTATCCCTCCTGATCAGTGAAACCCCCTTCTGCCATAAACCCCCGTGCTTTTTTAATGAACTGTTCCACATCGTGAAAAAACACGTCTATTCTCACATTTCTAGCATGTTTAGTCTTTCTTAGAAAAACCTTGATGTCATCCACATTATATTCATGGCTCGAAAAGCCACTCCGATTTCCACTACATATAATACTACAGTTAGAGGCTTTGCTCTCACTCTCTACCGCCCCAGAATTCAACTCCTCTGCAACATCTTTCCTCTTAGCCTGTGCATGAGGACGGTTTCTCAGTCTCTTCCTCTGGGGTACCTTGAACACATTCTTTTCTGTATCCATATGAGAGCAGTCATCCGCAACTTCATCAACAAGGGACAGATCCACACTATCTACTGACACCGTACTATCCTGTGTACCCTTATCACATAAATCCGGCTCAGTCTCAGCCTTCTCTTCTTCACCTGGTTGAACACCGACACTCTGGTGAGAGGGGCCAGCTTCAGGTGTCTCCACCTAAGAAGGTACTGCTGCACCCTCTCCCGGTGTGTGGGCCCCATCCACCCCAACACCCTCGTTACCAGCGGCTGTGTTAGCATTATTATCATTTTCAGGATTTACCCGTTTTTCAGGACAGGCCCTCACCAGATGACCAAATAAACCACACCCAAAACACTTCATTGTAGTAATGGTGGCATAGATGACATAATTAAAATCCTCCACATTTACATTCAGTGTCAGATCCAGATCATTATTATCCTTCATCACCATGTACACAAACCGTCTGAAAGACACAATATGTTTTACACGAGGGGATTTACTTGTAATCGCTATCTTCTTGATCTGAGACCAGTTTTCCTTAGCGGGATAGAGTTTGGGACAGAACCTCGTCTTTAATAAAAGGAGGAACATTCGACAGGATGACCTTTTTAGACGGTGTTGACAAAGGAAGCACTAAGTGGAACACACCATCAATCACAACTCCGTTGTCCACCATTTCGTTTGCTAACTCCACCGTTTCCAGAAACAGCATGACGGCACTATTCATCCGGGCCACAGACAGAATGTTGTCATATCCAACAATCTCCCCCATGGCCAGACTAACCTCCTCAACCAACCAACAAACTTGGAACAGCAGCCTCGGTCAAGCTCCACACACTCACTCACTTCCGCTCCGACACCGCCCAGTCACTCAGTCCATGCACATGAGGAGTGAGCGAGAGTGTGTGCCGATGAGAGAGAGAGAGAGAGAGTGTGTGTGTGTGTGTGAGGAGAGAGAGAGAGAGAAGAGAGAGAGAGAGAGAGACATGGCATTACCTGAGATTAAACTCCTATTATTGATCTGAATTGTCATTGTTAGTTAGCTAGCTTACCCAAAACATGCTAACACTTAGCTTTCTGATGTTAGCCAAGGTAAAGTTTTTTTTTTTTAAATTATTATTATTATTATTTTTTTAAAGTATTTTGTTTTTAACATTTCTTATAATAGGAAATATGACATAAATGACATTTAAATCTTATAATAGGAAATATGACATAAATGTGACTATATCTGGAGACTTCCTACGATGTAATTTTTTGCAGCGTGACAATTGTCTTGTGTCGTTGACTAAATATCTATTTCTCCTCATTATGAGGAACAAAACACATGAACCATTACATAAACATTACAACTAGCCAAGGATGAGTTTTTAATGTGTTTCCAGAGTCCCTAAGACATGACCTGTGTACAACAGCTTCTCAATATTTTACTCAACACACAGAAAGAATGTTAGTGACTCGTCCATTTTAATATCAGATACTTTTTATAAACAAGAACAGGAATTGTTGAGGGCGTGTGTGTGTGGGGGGGGGTGTAGTCTCTATATTGTGTACTGTAATAATGTGAGTCTTTCACTTTTCTCCAGGTTTTACTATTTACAGGAAGAGACGGACAGACAAAGAGATGTAGAACATTTCTACTGGATTTGTGTCTGCAAGCAGCTCTTCACCAACCACATAACATCCTGGAGACAGTGGAGAAAGTGATGATAGATATTGAAGAAGATGAATTCTGTTATTATGAACAGAGTGATTTCCTGCTGGATCTGTACTCACGTGTGAAGCAGTATGAGAGTGAAACAGGCAGGAGAGTCCTTCCAGCATTGCTGCCAGTTTACCAGTCAGTTCCTGCAGTCTGGTACATAAACCTCTCAGAGAGAAAAGTCTCCCTCCTCCTAGAAGTGCTGAAACTCCAAACAGGGAAGAAACCAGTGGAGCTGATTGACTGGTCAGATGAAGAGAGTGAAGTGAGGAGTTTCCTTCAGTGTCTGCCCTACATCTCACACCTCAGGTTTAATGAGTAAGTTTACAAAGTCCCTGTGTTTATAGACAAAATACTTTACTGGGACACCTGCCCCAAACCAAAATGTTTCAGTATTAAATTAGTATTTAAAGACTTTTTCTTGAGGTTGGAATCCTCTGTTGGAGCCTTGATATAAATCATAATAGTAATTTATATCACACACACAGAATAATTGAAATAAACAAATCAGTTTATATCAGTTATGAGATCCAGGCTATGAACTCAAGTGATGGAAACATGTAGCACTGAAAGTTCACCTGCTGATCATTTAATGGATACAGGACTATTGTTTGTGATCAGTTTGCTGATAAAAGCTGTTCCTTCACATGAATACGACATTACCTGAGATTCAACCCCTATTATTGATCTGAATTATCATTGTTAGATACCGACCTTACCCTGAACCTGCTAACACTGGTTATTAGCTGGATAATGTTAGACAAGTCAAAGGTATTTTGTTCATTTATTTGTTTCTTTTTTAAAGTAATTTGTTTTTAAGAATAAGTTAAAATAAAAAACGGTTAATGCAAACTCAAACTGGACTCTATACTCTATATTTATTTTGGCCAAATTAACAGTGTCTTTAATACAAAATGACTCTATGCTAAATATTTTTTTAAATCTTGTTTAGCTAGCTAATGTAGATTATCATTGTAACTAATGGATCTTAAGCCTTGATGTAACTAGACACTAACAGTCCAGGTCTGACTGACTCATGTCTAAATATCTAGATAATTTCATCAGTTACTGCGTTATGTAGATCATCATTTTCTATATCAGGAGTCAATAAAAATAAAAATAAAAACACAAGGTAAAATCTGACCTGTGACTGTACAGGCTAGAAATGAAATAGTGCGGTCTGGTTTGTGTTGTCGTGTGTGAAATGTGATAGGATGTTACTGCACCACAGACTGGCCAGATTCAACCCCTATTATTGATCTGAATGTATTGTTAGCTACCGACCTTACCCTGAACCTGCTAACACTGGTTATTAGCGGGATAATATTAGATAAGTTAAAAAGTAAAAAAAATGTTTTTATTAATTTGTTAAAAAACCCCAACTCAAACAAAACAATTAGTTAAAACAGTGAATGCAAACTGAAATTTAACTCTATATTTATTTTTTTCAAATCAGCAGTGTCTTTAATACAAAACTACTCTATGCTAAATACACTTCTCTCTCATTTAGCAAGCTAATGTAGATTATAATTTTAATAATCTTAAACAGCCTTGATGCAACTAGACACTAACAGTCCAGGTCTGACTGACTCATGTCTAAATATCTAGATCATTTCATCAGTTACCCAAGTTACGTGTTAGGTAGATGAGAGAGAGAGAGAGAAAGAGAGAGAGAGAGAGAGAGAGAGAGAGAGAGAGAGAGAGAGAGAGAGAGAGAGAGAGAGAGAGAGAGAGAGTGTGGAGGAGTGAGTGAGTGAGAGTGAGTGAGTGAGTGAGAGAGAGGGTGTGTGATAAATAAATAAATGGCTAAGTAAATAAATGTTTGAAGATTATGAATTAACACCTTTCAAAAATGAAGAACAAGTTCTTCATCATAAACTGTACACACAGCCTCGTTAACACACCAAGAATCACAAAAACCCAATGAGTTATTTGTCAGCCTATAATAATCAAATTCAGTCTTTAACCTTCCTGCTTCTATCCACTTGATCATTACTTCAGAATCTAGTGTGGAAAGTTATAAGCCCTTATTCTTCCATGTTTTCCATGTTGCCAATTTCGCCGTTCCCATCAAATAATTTAGTAAACATATTTTTCTCCTTTTTGAGAATCTATATTTCATTCCTCTAATAAATACATTATCAGAAAACTCTTCATCAAATTTTCTAAACCAGCTCTTAAGCACCTTGAGAATACCTTTTAATCTAGGACTTGCTCCAAATCTTCCTTGTCCTCACAGAACCAACAGTCCCCTTTCACTGCTGTATTCAGGTGTGTCACATGTCCGTCTGTATCTGTGGCCCCATGAATAATCCTCCACTGTAGGTCAGCAGTACACTTCTCTACAGCAGGTTTATATTGGGTCCTCCACCTGTCTCTTACAATGAAGTCTGGGATCAACATTTCTGGCCACCTTGAGTCTTTATGTATTGTTTCTACTGTAATGTAGTACATTGCTTTATTTGACATGTATTTAAAATAACTTAACTGAGGAGTCTTAAAAGACAAGATGGAGTCTGCAGCTCCTGCTTTGTCTTCCTCCTATTGCTGGGGAGATTCTTCTTTCTGGAAACTCCTTCTTATATCCCATGTCTTGCATACAGTCATGTCTCTGTCCATTGAAAGTCCTGTGACACCTTGGTAATGCATTGTAGATTTCTTCCTTTAACTTTGACATGAGATGTGAAGATTTCAAGCCTGTCACGCTTTTTACAATAGTCATTGTCTCAAAGCAGCTTTACAGAAATAAAAACAAACAGGAACAGATAAACAGAGACAAACAGGTGTAAAACAAATGGAATTTATCCCAACTGAGCAAGCCACTGAGTGGCGACGGTGGCAAGGAAAAACTCTCTAAGATGTTTTTTTGAGGAAGAAACCTTGAGAGGAACCCGACTCAGAAGGGAAACCCATCCTCATCTGGGTAACACAGATTGTGAATGTAACACAGAAAAAATGAGAAGTCTGTATGGCCTTAGGAGCAGCCGTAGTCCCAGCAGAAGATTTAGGCTCATCCAGAGGTAGAAGGGATCTGGATCTCCAATATCTCCATAAATTCATGTGGGGCTCGGCAAAAAGAGAGAGAGAGGGAGAAAAACGATTATTAGGACTGTGAAGTAGTGAGATATAATCTAGTCTAGTCAGGGTAAGCTTGAGTAAACAAATCCGTTTTAAGCCTAGACTTAAACACTAAGACTGTGTCTGGAGTCCCGAACACTAATAGGAAGACTGTTCCATAACTGTGGGGCTCTATAAGAGAAGGCTCTTCCCCTGCTGTAGACTTCACTATTCTAGGTAATATCAAATAGCCTTCATCTTTTGATCTGAGTAGGCGGTGGGGATCATATAAAACCAGAAGGTCGCTTAGATATTGTGGTGCAAGACCGTGTAGTGCTTTATAGGTTATTAAAAGTATTTTAAACTTAATGCGAAATTTTACAGGGAGCCAATGCAGTGTGGATAAGATCGGGGTGATATGGTCGTATCTTCTAGTAAGGACTCTAGCAGCTGCATTCTGGACTAACTGGAGTTTATTTATATTCCTACTGGAACATCCAGACAGTAAGGCATTACAGTAATCTAAACTAGAGGTGACGAATGCATGAACCAGTATTTCTGCATCATGTAATGACAATATGTTTCTTATCTTAGAAATATTTCTGAGATGAAAGAACGCTATCCTAGTAATATTATCTACATGAGCATCAAATGATAGACTGGAGTCAATAATCACCCGAGGTCTTTAACTGCTGTACATGATGAAACAGAAAGACCATCCAGAGTTACTGTGTAGTCAGGAAGATTACTTCTAGCTACATCGGGCCTAATAAAAGTATTTCTGTTTTATCAGAATTAAGTAATTCTCGCCGTATTCTCGTTGTCTGTTAGTTTAATCCTTACTCTTGTTTGGACACGCATGGACTTAATGTTCTGTTGGTCCACATCCGAGACACTTCACCCGTGGTTGTGAAGACCATGTAATCAAAATCATCCACCTGAAAGTTTCATTCTAAATCTAATTCCACGTCGTCTTTCACGATCATGTACACAAATCTTCTGAGTGAAATAACCTGGTTAAGAGCTTTGAGGAGATTCACAACCGATTGTGATTTTTAACAATCACTGAGATCAGTTTTCTGTAGAAAGAAAGTGCCTGAATAAACGGAGGGACATTAGAGATCGTGACTTTCTTGGATAGCCGTGAAAGAGGGAGAACAGCAGTAAGTGTGTCATCAATTATAACACCATGTTCAACTAGTTCATTTGCTTTTGTGTGGCAGCAATCTTCCACACTCGCAGCAGACACCTCCTTCACCCCGCGCAAGACCCTAAACCCCCTTCACCTGGGGCAACCATGCTTCCCATGCAAATGGCCCAAAAACATGCAAAACCCCCCTAAATCTATAGTTCTACTAAATAATATCAAATAAATCACCCAAAAATAATCAGAAAATATGTTAAGTAAGCAAAGGAGAAAAGCTACGGCAGAAGCACAAACAGCCACACTCGTGCTCACACTCACAATGCTCCTCCCACTTGCTCCCAGCATGCACTCAGAGAGAGAGAGAGAGAGAGAGAGAGAGAGAGAGAGCGCTCTAGCATGAAGTGTGTGAGACAGAGAGAGAGTGTGTGTGTGTGTGAGAGAGAGAGACTGAGTGTGTGTGAGACAGAAAGCGAGAGAGAGAGTGAATGTGTGCGAGTGAGGGTGTGTGTGTGTGTGTGAGAGAGAGAGAGATAGAGAGAGAGACATGGCATTACCTGAGATTAAACTCCTATTATTGATCTGAATTGTCATTGTTAGTTAGCTACCTTACCCAAAACATGCTAACACTTGTTAGCGGGCTAGTGTTAGCCAAGGTAAAGGGTTTTTTTTTCTATTCTTTTTAAGTATTTTGTTTTTAACAATTCTTATAATAGGAAATATGATATAAATGATATTTAAATCTTATAATATGAAATATGACAAATGTGACTATATCTGAGACTTCCTACGATGTAATTTTTTGCAGCGTGACAATTGTCTTGTGTCGTTGACTAAATATCTACATTTCTCCTCATTATGAGGAACAAAACACATGAACCATTACATAAACATTACAACTAGTCAAGGATGAGTTTTTAATGTGTTTCAGAGTCCCTAAGACATGACCTGTGTACAACAGCTTCTCAATATTTTACTCAACACGCAGAAAGAATGTTAGTGACTCGTCCATTTTAATATCAGATACTTTTTATAAACAAGAACAGGAATTGTTGAGAGTGTGTGTGTGTGTGTGTGTGGGGGGGTGTAGTCTCTATATTGTGTACTGTAATAATGTGAGTCTTTCACTTTTCTCCAGGTTTGACTCTAAACAGGGAGAGAAAGAACGAGAAAAGAGATGTAGAACATTTCTACTGGATTTGTGTCTGCAAGCAGCTCTTCACCAACCACATAACATCCTGGAGACAGTGGAGAAAGTGATGGAAGATATTGAAGATGAACACTATGAAGAGAGTGATTTCCTGCTGGATCTGTACTCACGTGTGAAGCAGTATGAGAGTGAAACAGACAGGAGAGTCCTTCCAGCATTGCTGCCAGTTTACCAGTCATTTAAATTTACCAGTTTTAAATGGTAAGTTTACAAAGTCCCTGTGTTTATAGAATATGACCGAGCTAAAGCAGTTCTGCAGGAAGAATGGGCTAAAATTCCTCCTGAACGATGTGCAGGTCTGATCCACAGCTACAGGAAGCGCCTGGTTGACGTTATTTCTGCTAAGGGGGGATGGGGGGGTCAACCAGTTATTAATTCTAAGGGTTCACTTACTTTTTCCACTGCCATTTTGAATGTTGAATGAATGTGTTCAATACAGACATGAAATATCAGAATCTTTTTTGTGTTATTCTTTTAGACACATTATATTTGTCAATACCCCTGACTTAGATGAAGATCAGATCACATTTTATGACAAATTTATTCAGAAAGCCATGAAATTCCAAAGGGTTCACATACTTTTTCTTGCCACTGTGTGTGTGTGTGTGTGTGTGTGTGTGTATGTGTGTGTGTGTGTATATATATATATATATATATATATATATATATATATATATATATATATATATATATATATATGATATAATTAAAAAAAGTAATTTGTTTTTATCAATGAGTTAAAACAAAAAACAGTGAATGCAAACTCAAGCTGAACTCTATACTCTATATTTATTTTTATCAGATGAACAGTGTCTTTAATACAAAACTACTCGATGCTAAATACACTTCTATCTCATTTAGCTAGCTAATGTAGATTATAATCTTAATTAATAGATCTTAAGCCTTGATGTAACTAGACACTAACAGTCCAGGTCTGACTGACTCATGTCTAAATATCTAGATCATTTCATCAGTTACCCAGGTTACTGTGTTATGTAGATGAGAGAGAGTGTGTGTGTGTGTGTGTGTGTGTGTGAGTGAGAGAGAGAGACAAACAGACAGACATGCATACCTTTCTCATGTTGATCTAATGTTACTTCAGCACTGATCATCCAGCAGAGGGAGAACTAACACCAGGTGTGTAACTTTACTCATCTACAGTTACAGTTTCCAACACATCAGAGGCTTTAAGATGAAGACTACAAAACACTTGTGTTATGGCCAAATACCATAAATGGAAATATTTACAAAAAAACAAAAACAACAGTCCGGGAGAAAATGTGCGTGTGTGTGTGTGTATATGTGTGTGTGGGTGGTGGGGTGGGGTGGGTGTTTTGGTTCTCTATATTGTGTACTGTAATAATGTGAATCTTTCACTTTTCTCCAGTTTTAAAGAGAAAGAACGAGAAGAGAGCTGGAGAACATTTAAACTGGATTTGTGTCTGCAAGCAGCTCTACACCAACCACATAACATCCTGGAGACAGTGAAGAAAGTGATGCCAGATATTGAAGAAGATGAAGAAGATGAAGACTATTATGAAGAACAGAGTGATTTCCTGCTGGATCTGTACTCACGTGTGAAGCAGTATGAGAGTGAAACAGACAGGAGAGTCCTTCCAGCATTGCTGCCAGTTTACCAGTCAGTTCCTGACGTCTGGTCCATAAACCTCTCAGAGAGAAAAGTCTCCGTCCTCCTAGAAGTGCTGAAACTCCAAACAGAGAAGAAACCAGTGGAGCTGAGAGACTGCTCAGATGAAGAGAGTGAAGTGAGGAGTTTCCTTCAGTGTCTGCCCTATATCTCACACCTCAGGTTTAATGAGTAAGTTTACAAAGTCCCTGTGTTTATAGACAAAATACTTTACTGGGACACCTGCCCCAAACCAAAATGTTTCAGTATTAAATCAGTATTTAAAGACTTTTTCTTGAGGTTGTAATCCTCTGTTGGAGCCTTGATCTGAATCATAACAGTAATTTATATCACACACACAGAATAATTGAAATAAACAAATCAGTTTATATCAGTTATGAGATCCAGGCTATGAACTCAAGTGATGGAAACTTTTAGCACTGAAAGTTCACCTGCTGATCATTTAATGGATACAGGACTATTGTTTGTGATCAGTTTGCTGATAAAAGCTGTTCCTTCACATGAATACGACATTACCTGAGATTCAACCCCTATTATTGATCTGAATTATCATTGTTAGATACCGACCTTACCCTGAACCTGCTAACACTGGTTATTAGCTGCATAATGTTAGACAAGTTAAAGGTATTTTGTTCATTTATTTGATTATTTTTTTAAAGTAATTGGTTTTTAACAATTAGTTAAAATAATAAAAAAAAACAGTGAATGCAAACTCAAACTGAACTCTACTCTATTTATTTTTGCCAAATCCACAGTGCCGTTAATACAAATCTACCCTATGTTAAATAAATTTCTATCTTAAGCCTTGAAGTAACTAGACACTAACAGTCCAGGTCTGACTGACCCACGTCTAAATATCTAGATCATTTCATCAGTTACTGCGTTATGTAGATCATCATTTTCTATATCAGGAGTCAAGAAAAATAAAAATAAAAACACAAGGTAAAATCTGAGCTGTGACTGTACAGGCTAGAAATGAAATAGTGCGGTCTGGTTTGTGTTGTCTGTGTGTGAAATGATGTGATGATACTGCACCACAGACTCGCCAGCAGGGGGAGAACTAACAATTGTTGGGGAGTTTACGTTACATTGAGGAGGGCGGGACTAGGACGACTAATGTGACTAAATCAGCAGGTTATTTATTATTCATAAACAAAATCAATATGAATTTAAAGTGAGATTATTTATTGCTTTATTTACTGTTGCA
Source organism: Ameiurus melas (assembly GCA_012411365.1). Taxonomy (NCBI): domain Eukaryota; kingdom Metazoa; phylum Chordata; class Actinopteri; order Siluriformes; family Ictaluridae; genus Ameiurus; species Ameiurus melas. The sequence continues at coordinate 26,724,141 of CM022765.1, forward strand.
CATGCACTAGTGAACTGGGTCAGGTGACGATCATCATTACGTCTCTGCTAAGGTGTCTGCTATGAGACTTAAGTGGGCCTTGTACTTTTTGAATGTCTGTATGTTTTTATTTGTGGTATTGTTGCTCAATAATGTAATATTTTCTTACAAACAGGTTTTATTCAGACTCTACATCCATCCAGTTTTTACTGAATCTGAGCATCGCAGCAGTCGACTGTAGATCAGATAAAGGAGAGAGTTTTACTGAGCTTCTGACATTAGTGTGCAGCTACAACACATTCCCTTTTAGTGAAGAGTTTGATGAATTCCATGAAGAACAGAGTGATTTCCTGCTGGATCTGTACTCACGTGTGAAGCAGTATGAGAGTGAAACAGGCAGGAGAGTCCTTCCAGCATTGCTGCCAGTTTACCAGTCAGTTCCTGCAGTCTGGTCCATAAACCTCTCAGAGAGAAAAGTCTCCGTCCTCCTAGACGTGCTGAAACTCCAAACAGAGAAGAAACCAGTGGAGCTGATAGACTGGTCAGATGAAGAGAGTGAAGTGAGGAGTTTCCTTCAGTGTCTGCCCTACATCTCACACCTCAGGTTTGATCCGAATGCTGATCTGAATCTTCACAGTTGCAGGACCCTTTCTTATAAATGTTTTTTTTTCTCTTTTTTGTTCTTTTTTTTCTTTTACAGAAACATGTTAGTAAGCAGAAACTCTTTTATAGTCTTTCAGCATGTATAATATGATTATAATGATAAAATTTAATGTGCTTTGTCTAATTAGAGATTAAACAGTTAAACTTTAAATTCTTCATGATTTTTCAGGCTAATATCAGACCTGATTATCAGGAAACGCAATATTAATTTCTTCCAGTGCTTACAGTATGTACATGTTACCCTGTAAAGTCAGTTTTTGTATCTGATACATACAGTGCTGCCAGAAAGTTTGTGAACCCTTTACATTTTTCTGATTTTTGCATAATTTTGAAATGAAATGCGATCAGATCTTCATCTATGTTCTGAAGCTAGAAAACAAGAACCCAGTTAAACAAATGATGCAAAAACATGATCGTTTTTACATTTATTAATTAAACAAAATTATCTAAAATAAAATCTTTTAGAAGAAGTGTACTAACCTCTAGGAGTATAAATTAAAGGCAGGTGTTTCATCTCTATCAAGGTCTGGAATTCAGCACCACTGTTATCCTCCGAAAGAGTGGTTGTTCAGTGAAAATCACTCCAGGGGCACTGCGAATAATATTATGGGGCATCTCAAAGAACCCCATGGTAACATCCAGGGCCGCCCTACCCAATAAGCGACATGAGCAGGTGTGTAGGGCCCACATGGCCACCAGGGGGCCCCACGCCATGGGTTCAGGCAGTAAAGTTTGGTAATAATAACTTTGATAAAGTTAATTGCTTGTGTCAGTTGTGTGCATTAATGTTTGAAAATGAAGAGACAGTATTATCAGTCTGGTGCAGAGAAGAGGAATAAAAGGAAAGAAGATGAGGAAAGAAAAGAGCAAGATAATGGTATGTGTTGAATTTTGACATGCGCAAGCGTTGTGATTTGTAGATGTTATGCACATAATTACAATAGTGACACTGTCAGTTACTTTTTAAAAATACTTCTTAATTCTGAGACTTCCCAATTTATTTGTGGAATAACAGAGGTTTATATAGATACACATAGCTGTGCATAGGCACACTACTGTGTGGAAGTTAAACTGTCTGCCCACGTACGTGAAAAACATCTTGGGAAATATGAGAATGTAAAAGCAGTTTTTGATCATATATGGTATGGTTCACTTGAACAGAAAATAGGAAGTTCCTATGGGGACAGGTTTACTGGCACGTAAACAACAGACACGTCTGAAAAGTTCATTAGACAGAAATTAAACTATAACCTAAACATACTTATACATATACATAGTACGTCTACAGAAAATGGTTGAAGCAGAATAAATGTAACATTTTTGAATGGCCAAGTACAGACCGTAACCCAATAGCAGTGTTAGGGTGAAATCTAACAATTTGGTAGTGTGGAAGGACCTAAAAAGAGCAGTTCATGCAAGGAAGCCCCCCCTTTTGTAAGCAGGAATGGGCCAAAATTCCTCCAGCCAGGTGTGCAGGATCACCAGTTCACAGAAACATTAAAGTTATTGCTGCTAAAGTTGCATCAGTTACTGAATACAAAGGTTCACACACTTTTCCCAACACAGATATTTAATTTTTATTAATTTTGCTCAATAAATAAATATCAAAAAGTATAATGTTTTTTGCATCATCTGTTTAATTTGGTTCTCTTTATTAAGTTTTAGGACTGACATGAAGATCTGATCACATTTCAGATCAAAGTTATGCAGAAATACATAAACTTTCTCTCGGCACATCTAACGTAATTCATGGAATTTTACAAACAAGAAGTTATTTAAGGAATTTTTTTATTTTAATTTTTTACATGAAACCTGTCTGTTTTAGATGTAAAGAAGAGTTCATTCCACGTTTAAGTAAAGCAGTTGTTGACTACACAGAAGATACAGAGTTGGTGAGAGCTTTCTTTGCTGCCATGGACTTCATCTTCATTATAGACTGGGTTTTAACCACTCGTGAGTGCAGGGCTGTGAGGAAAGTGCTGCGTCTCTCAGACTCCAAACTCAAACTGACTCTGAAACCACGGGCCATCTCTCTCCGAGGGGCCAGACTTCTCTTCAGACACATCACACACCTACAGAAACTCTGGTATGTGTTATTAATTAGTTTCAGCCTATGTAACTTCATTAAGGTTTAGCATGCTTTAGTGAAATTGGGCTGGACCATGAATTCCCCATTAATGAATGTGTTTGGTGAATGTTTCTCAGCCTGAGTGACCGTGTGGTAGGGAGGATGGTCCGAGCATTTGGAGCAGTGAGAGCCGGTGGCTCGTTGGTCATTGAGGAGCTCTGTCTGAGTTTTACCAATATAAAGTCAAAGAAAGAGATCTTCACATGTCTGAGCAGTTTGTCTTCTCTCCTGAACATCTGGACTGTTCACTGTGTGAACCTCACTGAGTGCAAGATGGAGGCTCACTCTCTCATCAGCCTCATGTGTCATCCTGGGAATTTAAATATCAGGTGAGTTTACAGTTTACATATTTATCTTATAAACATGGTGAATATGTTTCATTTATAAACATCATGTGAATGTGTGTAGATTATCGAAAAAGACTCTCCAGCAGTTTACTGGTCTGCTGTGTGAGGTGCAGAGTGGGGAACTGACCCGCTTTTTCCTGGAGAAGGTGGGAGGAGACCTGACTTCCTGTTCTCTCAGTTGGGAGGAGCTTGTCTATTTTCTCCAGCAGCGAGTTTGCCGCATTGGTGTGAACATCAGAAAGAGCAAAATCACATATAATCACGCCAGACAGATTCTTCCTCTACTGTCTGAAGTTCAGTTTAAACGGTGAGAACATGTAATGTGTTACTATAACATTTCAAATTTACAGTCATGTGAAGAAATAAGTACACCCTTGGAAATTGTTAGCTTTTTGGCATAGATGAACAAGCAAACAAATTAGATTATTTTTGTCTTAATTTTCACTATTTAAATGAACAAAAAGTCAGATCAGTCATATGGAAAAAGGCAGTACACCATTACATTCATCACACCTTCAAATCCATAAAATTAGAATCAGGTGATGAAGATCGGGTGCCAGTGATTAGAACCTGCTTAGGGAGTGCAGGTGGAAACTGTCTTATTTATACCTGTCTCATATCTAGTGGCTGGTGTTCCTTTTGTTATTGAGGTGTGTGGTGTCATCATACTAAGATCTAAAGAGTTCTGTAAGACCTTCAGAAAAAAACGGTTGTGGATGCTTATGAGTGTGGGAAGGGATTTAAAAAGATCTCTCTATATAGGCAAAGACTAGGCCTTTTGGAATAATATGCTCTGAACAGACCAATCAGAAATAAAGTTGTTTGGCCACAGTAACAGCATGTTTGGTGCAGATCAATGACAGCTTTTCAGGAAAAGCACCACATATCAAATGTTATGGTTTGGGGTTGCTCCGCTGCCTCAGGGACTGGACTGGGCTTCCATAACACCTCAGCATGCCTCCATAAGCCGCACTGATGCAGTAATTCATTTAAAGGAGCCCAGACCAAGTTTTGAGTGAAAAAATTAACATACTTTTTAGAAGGTCAACATTTCTGTATTATAAATTCTTTATTCTAATATTTTGAGATACTGGATTTTTTATCTCCATGTAAGCCATAATCCTCAAGATTAGAACAAAAAAAGCTTGAAATATTTAACTTTGTGTAATGAATTCACTTTTTGAATTAAATTACAGAAAAAAGTACTTTACGATGATATTTGAATTTTTTGAGATGCACCTGTATATCTTTGAAATAATCTTAAAATGTTGAGTATCAATTTAGGACTATTGGGTGGGTTACACTCTAAACTGTTTCCTTACTTACTTTTGAATAATTTATTGTTAAACAATATTTTATACCTACTGTACATAACTCATTAGCATGTTCCTAAACCAAATCTAATTATTATTTTGAACATTAATACTAATGTACTACAGTGAATTTTGCCTGGTAATCCACTTTCAGAGACTGACTTCAGTTCCAAAGCCATCAGAGATTATCTAATATATCACTAATATATATAAATTTTAGGCTCATATTGGCCAATGCTAATATTTGATTTAAAGGTATGGATGTGTTTATAACCTCTACAGCTTGAACCCTGGTGTTGTGCTGTCCATCATCAGAGAGATCTATGAGACTGGCTCTGCTCACTGTGTGTCCAGTCTGTTGAGTTCAACACACAGTTGTATCAACCTGAACAATACAGAGCTGGACTCTTACCACTGTACTGCCCTGTGCTTCACCCTCCAACACTGTACTTCTGTCTCTCTGAGCCTGCTGTGGACCTCCATACCAGAGGGGGAGCTGGTGAAGATTTTGCCTCTGTTCAACAGAGTTTCTCAGCTCAGGTAACTCAGGACAAACAATACCGAAAAAAACAACTCTGCATGTTAGGGTAATGGAAATGGTAATAAAAAATATGAAAAAAAAATTGCTTTTGTTTTTTTTGGAATTTAAATGCTAGTTTTCATTGCTCTCAGTGTTGACAGGGTCCTGTTGCTGAAGTTGCTCCACTGCTGCAGTATCTCTGAGATCCAGCAGGGGGCAGCAGCAGCAGTTTTGTCTGCTATGCAGAACAGACTGGACTTCTCTTGTAGCACTGGTTTGGATCTGAGTACAGAAACACAGGATAACACTCTGCATCTGACCACTGAGGACTGCAGAGACATCAGCACTGCCATTCAGAAATCTCACCAACGTACAGAGCTCAATCTAAAGGACTGTGAGATGGAGGACACTGGAGTGGACCTGTTCTTCTTCATTCTACGTACTGTGAGACTGCGGTGAGACACATACAGGACAAAGCAAATTCAAGACAGAGTGAAATGAATGGAAGTGTCAATTGTGCCTGCAGGCTAGAAGATGAACTTTTAAATCAGTCTGTCTGGCAGGTGTTTTGAGCAAGTTTGTACATTTTTAGTCTGTTCCAGTAAAATTCATACTGTACTGGACCTGTACTTTTTGGAAAAACAAAATGAAATTCATTGACAAATTAACTATTAATATATGTAGGACTGTATATTAGAGGTTATAATTCTATGTGTGACTCCCTTCTCTGTGTCTCTCTCTCTCTCTCTGTCTCTCTCTCACTCACTCAGCTGTAGTAAACCTTTGATGCTCCGGTTCCTGGCTTGTCTCCAGGTGGTGAATGAGTCAGACTGTGTGAGGCATGCTATGTCCCTCTCCCAGGCGCTGGATGGAGAGATGGACCTCAGTGAGACCCCTCTGGACCTTCCTGCCTGTAGATCACTAGCGTTGTTTCTGGAATATTCTGAAGGTCTGTCAGAGCTGGACCTCAGCCACTGCCAGCTTGCTGATCACAGCCTGGAGCTGCTGTTCCCACACCTGCATAAAATAGCTGTCCTAGAGTGAGTATTCTGTGTGTGTGTGTGTGTGTGTGTGTGTGTGTGTGTGTGTGTGTGTGTGTGTGTGTGTGTGTGTGTGTGTGTGTGTGTGTGTGCAAGTACACTAGGGTGAGAGTGCGACAGTGTGTACTTACATTGGGAAAAAATTACACCCTTCTTCAATTCAATTCTTTTTATTTATCAGCACTTAAATAACAATGTTGTCGTCCTCACCAACTTCTATAAATAACCAACTAACCTCAGATGACGGCAAATAACAACAGATTTCAACATGTAGTCATTTTTTTTTTTAAAGTAAACCAACATTCAGAAACCGGGGGTGGGGGTATTGTGAATAGGTATACCATTCCACTACCACAATCATGAAGAGAGTAATTAGCACTGATTAGCATTGATCAATTACAAATGAGTTTATCATCAAGAAATGTGACTACCTCTATAAAAGCAGAACTTTTGGCAGTTTTGTATTCTTGAACACTCCGGTGTGTCTACATCATGAAGAGGAGAAAGGACATCAGTCGTGACCTCAGAGAAGCAATTGTTGCTGCTCATCATTCTGCTAAGTGTTATAAAGCCATCTCCGAACTATTTGAAATTCACCATTTTACAGTGAAAAGGATTGTTTACAAATGAAGAGTCATCAAACATTTGCCAATCTTCTCAGGAGTGGGTGTCTCAGAAAATTCAGTCAATGGTCTGACCCTTTAATGTCCAGAGATATACAGCAAATCCCAGTAACTACATCATGTGACCAACAGGCCTGTGTAAGCACATTAAATGTTTAATGTTTATGTTCATGACAGCACAATCAGAAAAAAACTTAATAATTTTGCTTGTATTTTTCTCATTTGTAAGTCACTTTGGATAAAAGCGTCTGCTAAATGAATAAATGTAAATGTAATAAGTGCTGTGTGGCTCTCGTGGATGGACTGCTAGGAAAAAGACCCTTCTGTCCAAAAAGATTATGGAGCATGACTTGGGTTTAAAAAATTGCATCTGAAAAACCACAAAAGTTCAGGATTAATAACATTCAGACTGATGAGACCAAGGTGGAGATGTTTGCTCATCATGCACTGTGCCTTGTTTGGCGAAAACCGAACACAACATATCACCACACACACCTCGTACCAACTGTAAAGTACGGTGGTGGAGGGTAATGATTAGAACTTGTTGTGCAGCCACACGGCCTGGGAAACCAGCAGTCACTGAGACAACGATGAACTCCACTTTATACCAGAATATACTTGAGACAAATGTGAGACCGTCTGTCCAGCAACTTAAGCTGGTTTGAAATTGGGTCATGCAACAGGACACAAGCCCAACACACCAGCAAATAGACATCTGAATGGCTGAAAGAAGAAAGAAAAACAAGGAGTCAAAGTCCAGACCTCAACCCCATTGAGATGCTGTGCCGAGATCGCTAAGAAGACTGTTCAAAAACAAATGCCCTCAAACATCAAATAACTGAAGCAATTTTGTAAAGAAGTGTAGGCCAAAATGTCTTCCAAGTGATTTGAGAGACAGATAAAATCCTAAAATCTTACTTCTTGTTATTGTTGCGAAAGGTGGTTCTACATGTTACTGAATTATAGGGTGTACTTATTTTTTCCCCACCTGGTTTCTGAATGTTGGTTTACGTTTTGGGGAAATTTTTATTTTTTGTCACCTGATGTTGATTATTTACAGAAGTAATTGTTATTAAAGCCCTGATAATTCAGATCTTCTCTCTTTTTTTCTTGCCCTTAGCCTGAGTCACAATGGCATAGGACGACTGTTTAGCAGGAAGAATCTACACAGTTGTTTCTACTAGCAGCAACATACAGACAGTTCGGTAGGTGTTCTTGGATGTTTTTGTACAGTGTTTTCATATATATATTTAAGCAATTTGGCGCGAGCAGTGCGGTTTCTAGCATACGCCCCCAAATCCCAGCCCTGCTGATATTCAGTACAGCAACACTACTGTGAGTGTGAAATTGGTTTTATACAACAGTTCTATAAAATAATAATAATTTATATCATGTAAGTGACATTTCAGAAACTTTATGGATAAAATGTTTTGTTTATTTTATCCTCCGCTAGTAGAAATAGATCCTAAAGAAACCACACCCACTTTATGTACGTCGGCTAGCTAGCTAGCTCATGTTGATTTATAAATTCTCATTACCAGGTGCTTCTGGTAGAATTGACCTTCCTACTTCCTTTTCATCTTCATCTGACAAGCTTTCATATATTAATATTAAGTTAAAATTATATTCTTGAAAGTATCGTTTTCCATGTCTACCGATGATGTTACTAACACTACTGTAGTAACCATTTTAAACCAGTAAGTGGAATTTTATGTGGCAAACAGAGAAGTGGAGTGAAACACACAGTGAAATGTCTCTGTGCAGTTATAGGTACTATATACTGTCTCTCTTAACGCCACTCGACCAGTGAAATTAGTGGAGTGGAACTAGCTGTATAAATACAGTATATACACTATGGCCAAAAGTATGTGGACACTTGAACATGAAACCCATATGTGCTTCTTTCCCAAACTGCTGCAACAAAGTTGGAAGCACATAATTGTACAGAATATCTTTGCATGCTATAGCTTTACAATTTCCCTTCATTGGAACTAAGAGGCCCAAACCTGTTCCAGCATGACACTGTCCCTGTGCACAAAGCGAGCTCCATGAAGACATGTTGAGTAGAAGAACTCGAGTGTCCTGCACAGAGCCCTGACCTCAACCCCACTGAATACCTCTGGCATGAACTGGAACTGGAGCCTGATCTCTGCCTCACTAACGCTGTTGTAGCTGAATGAACACAAATCCCCAAAGCCCCCCAAAATCTAGTAGAAAGCCTTTCCCAGAGAGGGGAGCTTATTATAACAGCAAAGGGAGAATAAATATGGAATGTGTGTGATGGTTAGGTGTCCACAAACCTTTGGCAATATAATGTATGTATAAAAGATGCTGTGGGTGTATGTAATGGCTGACCTTTTTAATTAAAGAGTAGTTATTAATTAAATGTAATTATATAATCCTATTTAATTTGTATTAAAATTTACTTTTAATATTTTTTTGTGTCTTTAGACTCTTCAACAACAGAATTACTGATATTGAGCCTTTCCGAAAAGACAAGCGTTTCGAGATCTGGTGATGAGTGTGTACCAGTGTCCTGTTTTCATACTTCTCCCTAAACACTATAATGGGAGGCATGCCAGGAAAAAGCCTTCACAAGACTACAGTTTGCCAATGAGCACACAGGCAAAGATCAGGCCTTTTGGAATAATGTTCTCTGAACAGGCCAATCAGAGAGAGTTGTTTGGCCACAGTAACAGCAGACATGTTTGGCACAGACCAAAGACTGCATTTCAGGAGAAGCAGAGGTGGAAATGTTATGGTTTGGGGTTGCTTCACTGCCTCAGGGACTGGACAGCTTGAATTCATTGATTGAACTATAATGTCTGCAACATATTAAAGAGTGTTTGAAGATAATATGAGGCCATCAGTCCAAAAGTTGAAGTTGAACTGAAAGTGGACAACAGGATAATAATCCTATTGTCTTTAATTTATTTATTAATTTTCTTGTGATTCATTTACTATTTTTCTTCTGTCACGCTTCAGTTGAAGGGAAAGGACTCTGGTTTGATCCACGCACTTCTGGGTTAGCGTGCGCGTTAGCGCTGATGCTTAACAGGTGCAGGTAATGCTAAGAGTTCTGTAGAGCTGGAATGCGGAGTGCAAAAAAATTTTAATAATAGAAGAGCGAAAAAGACTCCTCTGTGTAGGTGATGCAGTTCACCCCGATATCAAGAGTTTAACATAGTCTCCTGCTTCCTCCGCTGAAATAAAGTCCTTCTGAACACTGTTATGTGTAATGCGAAGCTGAGCTGGGTGTAGTATTCCATAGCGAGCGCACTCAATACCACGAAGTTGACGCCTCAACTTTATCAATTCAATTCAATTCAATTAAATTTTATTTGTATAGCGCTTTTTACAATAGTCATTGTCTCAAAGCACCTTTACAGAAATAAAAACAAACAGGAACAGATAAACAGAGACAAACAGGTATAAAACAAATGGAATTTATCCCAACTGAGCAAGCCACTGAGTGGTGACGGTGGCAAGGAAAAACTCCCTAAGATGTTTTTTTGAGGAAGAAACCTTGAGAGGAACCTGACTCAGAAGGGAAACCCATCCTCATTTGGGTAACACAGATTGTGAAGGTAACACAGATAATGTGAAAATGAAAAGTCTGTATGGTCTTAGGAGCAGCCGTAGTCCCAGCAAAAGATTTGGGCTCATCCATAGGCAGAAGGGATCTGGATCTCCAATATCTCCATAAATTCGTGTGGGGCTCTGCAAAAGGAGAGAGGGAGAAAAACGATTATTAGGACTGTGAAGTAGTGAGATATAATCTAGTCAGGGTAAGCTTGAGTAAACAAATAGGTTTTAAGCCTAGACTTAAACACTGAGACTGTGTCTGAGTCCCGAACACTAATAGGAAGACTGTTCTTTAACTGTGGGGCTCTATAAGAGAAAGCTCTTCCCCCTGCTGTAGACTTCACTATTCTAGGTAATGTCAAATAGCCTGCACCTTTTGATCTGAGTAGGCGTGGCAGATCATATAAAACCAAAAGTTTGCTTAGATATTGTGGTGCGAGACCGTGTAGTGCTTTATAGGTTAATAAAAGTATTTTAAACTTAATGCGAAATTTTACAGGGAGCCAATGCAGTGTGGATAAGATCGGGGTGATGTGGTCGTATCTTCTAGTTCTAGTTAGGACTCTAGCAGCTGCATTCTGGACTAACTGGAGTTTATTTATATTCCTACTGGAACATCCAGACAGTAAGGCATTACAGTAATCTAATCTAGAGGTGGCAGATGCATGAACCAGTATTTCTGCATCATGTAGTGACAATATGTTTCTTATCTTAGAAATATTTCTGAGATAGAAAAGCTATCCTAGTAATATTATCTACATGAGCATCAAATGATAGACTGGAGTCAATAATCACTCCGAGGTCTTTAACTGTTGTACATGATGAAACAAAGTCCATCCAGAGTTACTGTGTAGTCAGAAGATTACTTCTAGCTACCGTGGGCCTAATAAAATTATTTCTGTTTTATCAGAATTAAGTAAAAGGAAGTTAGTTAACATCCAACGTCTAATGTCCTTCTACACAATCCTCAACTTTACTAAGCTTCTGTCTGTCCTCTGGCTTCGCTGAAACATACAGCTGTGTATCATCCGCATAACAGTGGAAGCTTATTCCATGTTCTGAATAATTTGTCCTAGGGGTAGCATATATAAAGTGAAAAGCAGTGGGCCTAAAACAGAACCCTGTGGAACTCCCAAAAAGTAACCTCAGTACGCATGGAGAAATCACCCTTTACATCTACAAACTGATAACGATCGGTCAGATAAGACCTGAGCCAGGAGAGGACTGTTCCCTTAATGCCAGCAACATTTTCTAATCTATCAAGGAGAATAGTGTGATCTATAGTATCAAAAGCTGCACTAAGGTCAAGTAACACAAGCAGTGAGACACAGCCCTGATCAGAGGTCAGAAGAAGGTCATTTACTACTTTAACTAACGCTGTCTCTGTGCTATGATGAGGTCTAAATCCTGACTGATACATTTCATAAATGTTGTTCCTATCTAAGTATGAGCATAACTGCTTTGCTACAACCTTTTCTAAAACCTTAGAGATGAAGGGGAGATTCGATATTGGTCTATAACTGGACAATTGAGACGGGTCAAGGTCATTTTTTTTATCAATGGTTTAATAACTGCTAATTTAAGATTTAGGGACATAGCCAGTGCTTAGGGAAGAATTTACTATACTTAAAAGTGAATTAATTACTCCTGGATAAATCTGTTTAAACAAACATGTAGGTATGGGATCTAGTATGCAGGTTGATGAATTGGCCGATGAGATTAGTGTAGCTAGTTTGGTCTCTATAAGCGGAGCAAAACACTCTAAACATTGATCCGGTATTGCCACATTGTCATCTAATGGGTTTGTTATATTACTGACTGGTTGTAATTTAATGGCCTGTATCTCACATCTAATATTTTCAATTTTATAAATGAAAATTTTCATAAAATCGTCACTACTATGTAATGATTGAGTGTTTTTCTCTGAAGTGGTTTTATTCCTAGTTACTTTTGCTACCGTGTTGAAGAGGAATCTTGAATTGTTTTGGTTATCTCCTATTAAGGTGGAGAAATAGATCTTTTTAGCATCAGCAAGAGATTTCCTATATTTCAGTAGGCTCTCCTTCCATGCTGTCTGAAATATCTCCAGCTTGGTTTGGCGCCATTTACGTTCTAATTGTCTAGATTTCTGTTTTAATGATCGCGTTAAATCATTATACCAGGGTGCTAACTTTTTTTCTCTAATTATTTTTCTTTTGAGTGGAGCCACTCTATCTAGTGTGCAGCGGAGTGTTGACTCCAAGCTTTCAGTTGCCTGATCGAGTTCTACTGGATCAGGCGCTGATCCAAATCTAATTGATGTCTCTGGGAGGTTGTTTATGAAGCTCGGTGCAGTAGCTGATGTGAAAGTACGTTTTACGCGGTAGCGAGGCGAGGTGGAAATATTATGATCAATAGCGTTATGAACGAGATAAGATAGTGGTCTGAGACAACTTCAGACTGCGGAGAAATGACAATATTTTCTATACTTAGTCCATATGTTAGTATGAGGTCTGGAGTGTGACCACCATTATGAGTAGGCCCGATTACATTCTGATTAATCCCTACTGAATCTAAGATGGACACAACCGCTGTTCTCAGAGGGTCCTCCAGGTTATCAAAATGAATATTAAAATCTCCGACGATTAATGCTTTATCTACAGACACAACCAGGTTTGAGATAAAGTCTGCAAATTCACTAAGACATTCAGTATAAGGCCCTGGGGGTCTGTAAATAATAATTAGAGGAATTGACTTATTTTTTGTTGGATTTTTATCACTAGCCAGCTGTGTTTTCATGGCCTGCAGGTCAAGCTGGATAGTAGACAGCACTTCCCCGAGAGTCTCCTGGAGCTCCTTTTTAAAAATATCGGTGATGTACTTCCTCAGTAAAGCCAGCAGCTCAAGCCTGAGTGCGGCGAAGTCAGGGTCGCTGCTCAGCAACACGGATTCAGGGGGAGAAGGGGAAGGAGACTCGCTCATGGTGCACACACTAGGCCTCAGTCGTGTCTGAATGCTACTACTGGTTTTCGTGTTCTTTCCAGACATTTTTATAGTGCCACAAATTAAAAAGTACAAACAAGGAAATGGAGTGGAATAAGTCCAAAAATATATCGTATGACCGAACAGCTAATTAATTACAATTTTAATCGAAATCAGCAGGAGCCTCCTACTTGCGTCCTACTCCATTGAATTCCAATTCTGAATCAGGATAGTGATCCTAAAGCGACTAATGAATCCATCAAGGAATGGCTCAAAAAGAAGAAATGGAGGGTTGTGGAATGGCCCGAGACAAAGCCCGAATTTAAATCCCATTGGAATGTTTTGGGCAGAAGATGCAAGGAAAGCCTCAAACATCTTACAAATGAAATAATATTGCATAGAAGAGTGGTCCAACAATCCTGAGTGGACAATTATTCAAAACGACTACAAGAGCTTATTTATGCTAAATCGGGCAATACTAACAGTTACTTTTTCCACAGAAGAATATCACATCTATTGATATCTATTGACTTTATTAATAGGCACTGTTTCAAAGATGATCAAATGTTTGCTTGTCCAAATGTGTCAAAAAAGCCAACCATTTCCATGGGGTGTACTTATTTTTTCACATGACGGTAAGTGCAATTTACCACATTGACCATAGCAAAAAAAAAAAACCCAACTCAAAACCTACCCACCATATTAAGCAAACATGTGTACTAATGTTAGCTGGCTACCTATTAATCTACTGAAATGTCTTTCTGTTCAGCAGAAAAAAAGCCAATTCTGCGTCAGTCTTCAGTCCCTTCAGATCTCGTAGTTTTCACCACCTCTCTAAAGCCATTCGGATATTTTTTTTCGTGTTATAGCATGGGCTCTTGTCCTGTTCCCTTTTTGACTGCATTCTCTCCACAGTTTGAGGTTCCTCAAAAATGCTGCTCTGTTGATGAACTAATCAAAAAAGTCATTAATTAATACAAATGCTGCTCTTAATTAATAAAAAATATTATTCATAAAAATCTTTCTTAATAATTAATCCAAAAAGTATTCATTATTTAAAAAAATAGCTGCTCAAATTAATTAATTAATTTTAAAAAACTAATTCATAAAAATGCTGCTCTCTTAATTAATTAATAAAAAAAATTATTAATAAAATGCTGCTCTCTTAATTCATTAATCAACTATTAATTACTTTTAAATTACAGTAATGCCGTGAAATAGACTTAAAATCGATACATAATCTATTCTGGTTACTGTAAATTAAATAATTATTGTACACATAATAAATAGTTTTATCAGTATTTTGTAAATTATTTACATAAATGGATTGTTTTAATGAATAAACTTGTGCAAAACGTAAAATTGTATACTAGAAAAAAGAAGTGGGCGTGTTAAATAGACCGGCGCTTGTTTGTTTACCGTAAAATTTGATGTAGATGCGCACTGAACTTTCTACTGTCATAAATGAATTCCTCAATGCTCCAGATACTAAAGATATTTCTACTTATATATTTTTTTCCCCCAATATGTGACCTTCTAGGCAAAAAAGTGAGAAAAGGAAGTGCAGATCTGTTTTTATACGATAAAAGACCGTTTATTCCTATTTACTGGCATCTAGTGTTGAAATTTTCGGTGGAATTGCCATAGAGCTAGATTATACTGTATCGCGGAAATGACTGGTTGATGAAAGCGCTTTAAATATTAAAAAAAAAAATCTGTTATGACAATTTCCGCTGTCACGCTTATCAGTTTAATAAAAAAAAAAAAAAACACTATAATTTTATTTATTTTCCTGAGTACGCTACTAGTGATGTAACATCTTGTGGTGTTTTACTGACATCTTGTGGTACAACTTTGTAGCTGCAACTAGATAATCTCACAAGAGTGAATACTGGTTTATTCCCATACTTCTACTAAAGTTACCTAAAGTTAAAATGTTGAGTGACCCTTTTAAGCCATTAAGGCAGAACATTTAGCACATGCTATGATTATTATTATTATTATTATTATTATTATTATTATTATTAATGTTCCTATTGTTGTTGTCGTTAGTTTGCAGAATTTTTCTAGAATTATCGGCACCTTTGGAAAGATGGCCTAAAAATGTTTTGAGGAAAAATTACATGCGGTTAATCACACTATATTAGTATAATATTAAACTATACTATTATTAATATAATTTAATATATTATACACTATATCAGAACATGGAAAACATTTTTTAAATTAATAATAATTATTTTATTTATCCATTTATTTATTTACTTTTTACAAAACAATGTTTTTAATGATTAATGAGGTTGATTGTTTACAGAAGTAGATGAGGACCACACAATTGTTATTAAAGCCCTGATAATTCAAATCTTCTTATGGTTTTTTTCTTGCCCTTAGCCTGAGTCACAATGGCATAGATGACTGTTTAGCAGGAAGAATCTACACAGTTGTTTCTACTAGCAGCAACATACAGACAGTTCGGTAGGTGTTCTTGGATGTTTTTGTACAGTGTTTTCATATATATATTTAAGCAATTTAGCGCAAAAAGTGTGGTTATACTCATACTTACAGCCAAATCCCAGCCATGCTGATATTCAGTACAGCAACACTACTGAGAGTGTGAAATTGCTTTGTCACTTAAATGATATTAAATTATTATTTTATAGAACTGTTGTATAAAAGCAACAGTTCTATAAAATAATAATTGAATATCATTTAAGTGACATTTTGGAAACTATATGGCCAAATGTTTTGTTTATTTTTCCTCCGCTAGTAGAAATAGATCCTAAAGAAACCACACCCACTTTATAGCACGTTGGCTAGCTGGCTAGCTACAGTAAACATATTTGGTTCAGATGATGTCAAGCGTGTTTGTAACCAGGTGAGGAGTACAAAGACAATTGTGTCTTGCCTACAGTCAAGCATGGTGGTGCAAGTGTCATGGTCTGGGGCTACATGAGTGCTGTCGGCCCTGGGGAGCTACAGTTCATTGAGGGAACTATGAATGCCAACAGTGACACACTGAAGAAGAGAATGATCAGTATACAGTATTCCAGCATGATAACGACCCCAACACACCTCCAAGACGACCACTGCCTTGCTAAAGAAGCTGAGGGTGAAGGTGATGGACTGGCCAAGCAGACCTAAACCCTATTGAGCATCTGTGGGGCATCTTCAAACAGAAGGTGGAGGTGCACAAGGTCTCTAACATCCACCAGCTCCGTGAGTGGAAGAGGACTTCAGTGGCAACCTGTGAAGCTCTGGTTGTTTCCATGCCCAAGAGGGTTAAGGCAGTGCTGGAAAATAATGGTGGCCCAATTTGGACATTTTCACTTAGGGGTGTACTCACTTTTGTTGCCAGCAGTTTACACATTAATGGCGGTGTGTTGAGTTATTTTGAGGGTACAGCAAATTTACACTGTTACACAAGCTGTACACTCACTACTTTACATTGTAACAAAGTGTCATTTCTTCACATTGTCACATGAAAAGATATCATCAAATATTTACAAAAATGTGAGGGGTGTACTCACTTTTGTGAGATACTGAACTATGACTAAAGATTGTATGTACATTCTTTTTGTTTTTAAAAGCCGATAGCACCAATAACACCACCATCATCTCTGTCGTCGTTCTGATTGGATTCCTGATCTGTCTCCACAAAACACGAAGGTAAATCTGCATCACCCTCAGAGAGGGAGCCAAATGTGGGAAGTTGAAATGCTTTAATCTGCTGTCTGATAATGTTAACATTAGACAGATAGATTTAGTTGGTGATTAGTAAATAATTCTGTTCTTCACTGTGATAATGGATGGACAGATTGATAGTTGGAGTCTGGGGGAAACGGTTGAGTGGCTGCTGTCAACAAGCAAATGAGAGTAAAGAGTGAGTGAAAATCAAACTGCAGGATATTTACACACTACGGATGCTTTAGTTTATTTGGTAAAATGTTCAAATCAAAGAACCCCAAGAAAAAAAAAAAAACACGTTTAGTTTCTGTACTTTAAAACACTGCACATCCTTCTGCACTTTTCTTATGCTCTACCCTTTTAGCTGTGATGATAGCGGGGGCCGGGCAGCTTCGACTTGTCGACACTCACCTGATTGCGCTCCTGGTTGTGCCTGCTTTGTCCAATCCAAGTTTTACTCTGATATTTCCGGTATTGAACTGTGCCAGTTATGACTGAACTTTATCTGCGCCTTGGTTTTTATTGGCTGCCTAGCTCCTGTGTGTGAGAGGCTGCATCCGAACATCCCTATTACCCTACTATACAGTAGATGAAAAGCAGTACACCAAAGGAGGAGCATCTCAGAATTCTCACAACAGTATTTAAGAAATCCCCGGATGACCTACTCCTTCCCCCGAGATTCTGCAGTGTGGAATAACTGGACACTGCTCTATCCCATAATGCAACGGAACTTGCACGGAAGAGCTGTCAGAATCAAACCTCGGCTTTTTATGCTGTAGGTCACATGAATATGTCAACCTGGTACTAGTACTCTACAGCTACAGCTACTACAGCTCTAGTACTTATAACCCCTTTTCCTAACTTGCACTGTGGAGCCAAACCTTAGACTGGGTCGTCAACACTACTCTACGTCTTCGAATCAACGCTATAAAGAGCGCCGCTGGCGGCTTCGTCATCAGCCCAGAGCTTGTTCCTTTTTATTTTCTCATTGTGATTGACCTTTGCCATCTCCTTTATTTTTTGTGTCTGTTCTTTGTCATTTTTTTGTGTAAATTTGTTAGCGTTCTTTATATACTGTCACCAGATACAGAGTTCAGGTGCTGTATGGTTTGGGTGTGGATTTTTGTGAGTCAAGGAGTGAGGGAAGCAGTTGTCTTTTGTTTGTCTATTTTATTTGGTAGGTAAGGTCTGTCTGTTAGTCTTGGGGTTTCTTTGTTACTTTTGCCATCCTGATAATTTCCAGTGAATGAAAACGCCTGTATTGCACAATATTATGTGTGTGTGTATGTATATGTGTGTGTGTGTGTGTGTGTGTGTGTGTGTGTGTGTGTGTGGGAAACAATTCATACAGCAAAGAATTCTTACCGGTGACCTTTTTTTTTCTTTCTTTCTTTTTTTCCATCATCCACCTTTCACCCCAGTCAAACTTATCCCGTTATCATCCTCAACCCTAGACTGGGGTATCACTGTCTTCCATTCCAGGACATTTGAGACTGCTACAGTAATGACACATTTTTTTAAAAAGAAAGTAACAGTCCATCTTATTGTTTGTATTGTACTTCAAGTCAGATCACAGTCTCTGTTTACACAGATTGAGTTTTGAACAAAAATATATTTGCACACTCAATTCGGTACCCCATGCTCACTAATATACTGAGAGACAGAGAGAGAGAGAGAGAGAGAGATTCATTTATAACACCTGTCTGTTCAGATCTGTGCAAAAAGAGAAAGCATGTTGACAACCTTGTGGTTATAACGCATGTCTGAAGCACTTCCGTGGTGCGGAAGCATTTTGAAACGCTGATCATTTGTAGAGAGACGACTTCATAAGACATTCAGGAAACCATTCTTGTTTCACTGTAATTACTGGTGAGCTCAGTCTGTTCTGAATCCTACATTAAACATTCTCATGAGGTGAGCTTCACTGCGTGTACTTCCAGATATCTAGAAGAGCTGCCTTAAGCAGATTAATGTACATATTTCTATGTAGAAGCTTCAAAATCCAGCGTTACACTGTAACCTTCATTGTGTGTGTGAGCGGCGCGGCCGTAAGTCTCACTGTCGCTTTTGTGACACGGAAACTGTATGTTTTCTTTCTCTTCTTCTATCCACAAATGTTATAGATGAAAAATCACTTTAAACAGCATGTTTTCACTTACAGTCTCTAAACCAGCCGTTTATGGAGACTGTAGATAATTCTGGACATGATATAATATGGTATAATAGATTTATTTGTACTTATTTATTTGTTGCGTATGAATTCTGGCCTGGGGTTTTTCGACACGTGGCATGCTGAGATGGTGTTTTACTTCCGATTTTGAACATCAGCTGAGAATACATATGTTTAGATTTTTAAAAAATCTATAATGTCAAAATATATCAAACAAAGGACCTTTTATTTGAAATATTTATTGTGTTGCCTAGCTACGTGAAACCTACCCATTAGACTAACAAGAAATATTTATATGCATTCGGGACTTATTATAATTATTAGAATTTTTTTTTTTTGTCAGATCATAGATGGGTAGGCTTATGAAGCTGAAGACCTGACACGATCAATATGGCTTCTTCACATCAATCTGCCCGACAGTATGTGAGAAACGCTCGTAATAACCTGGTTGGACGGCTACAAAACCTGCCTCTTATTGTTGAAAAACTTCACCAGCAGAATGTTTTCAATGGTAATGAAGTTAGTGAAATTGAGGCAGAAACAGAAAAGTACAACAAAACCAGGAAGATACTGGACTGGGTCTTAAACAAGGGTGAGGAGGCCTGCTATAAATTTCTCAAAATACTGGATCGTGAGAGGAAATTAGTCTTGCCAAAGCCGGATTCGTCTGGCCTGACTCCTGATTTACAAACATGGATCTGCTTGTTCTCCTTTAGAGATGAGCCTGAAGATGATTATACTCAAGGTAAGAATGCTTGATATAAGCACATAAATAACTAAATACAAAAACTGCGGCATTTACTATGGGTACACAATGCATGTATCAGAAGCAGGATGAATTAATTTATATTGGGACAGTTTTTGACTTTCCATATATTCCAAGCTTTCTTGCCATAACTAAAACAAATCTCAACCCTACATGTGAGGGGAAAAATGTTTAGATTATATTCCAATGAAGCATGGTCATTACCAGACTAACAGTGTCCATTTCATGGATATTTCCAGTATGATAACGTTGTGTGTGTTTACATTTGAAGGTACAATTAATTATTTTTTATTTAGAATACGTTCAAATAATCTGGAAAACATTTAGAACATAATAAAAATAATGGTGTAAGCCATGACCCCAGTACAAGTGTATTATTGAATCAAAATGTGTAAAAATAAATTGCAAAACTGCAAATGCACAACACTTGGATTGTTTGGTGTCATTTTACAGACATTCCCCAACACCCCTTCACTTCGCGTCTCCACCACATCTTGGTGTGAGAGAAACAAAACGTGGCCAAAGCCTGTAGGATTCCAGTGCAGCCAGATCATTCTTGTATTAGCAAACATCATGCTATTCTTGGTAAGAAGAAAACAAAACAACTAGAATAAACACTGGCAGTTCTTTTCCAACATGGAGTATTTTATTACTGATGAAGGAATGAAGCTGGAAATGGAATTAGTGATGTTGCTCCTGGACAGCTCTATAAGTGCAATCTGTATAAAGCTTTTAAATGTTTTTAAATGTCCTTTAAAAAAAAATGTAATCCAGTAGATCCAGCAGGTTTTTTATTTTTATTATCCATCCATCTTCTACAGCTTATTCCTTCTTCAGGGTCACGGGGGAACAACAGGCACGAGGTGGGGTACACCCTGGACAGGGTGCCAGATATTATTATTATTATTATTATTATTATTATTATTATTATTATTATTATTATTTTATCATTTAGAGCTTTGGGTAAGGAGATGCTTTGGATTAAATATATGTTATGTTAAATAACTACATAGAGGTCATTATAGATGAATGACAGGGTAACAGAGGCAGTCTTAACCATCCTCATAAATTAGTACGAATTTCACACACTGGAGACAGAGCTCTGATAGTTGCTGCTGTAACAAGCAGAGTACCTGTTTAAAATAAGTCACTCAGGATATGGAAATCGTTGTTAATCATGATCTGAATTTATTGTGATTAAGTCGGTTGCTGAGTCTTAATTCATTTACTATCCATCCTAAATAGTATTCCAGATTAGAATTAGTATGTCCCAGGCCATAACATGTTGAAATGAGTAATCCAAAAGTACCTGGATGGTCTAGTATTTCTAAAGTGTGGATTCATGGACAATTTTAAGCTAATATTACCCTCAACTCAATGTACAGTGCATCCGGAAAGTATTCCAGCGCTTCACTTTTATAATAAATAATAAATTTAATCCATTTTGGAATAAGGGTGTAACATAACAAAATGTGGAATTGCTGTGAATACTTTCCAGATGCACTGTAGGAGGACGGTTTGTGATGGTTTGCTTCACCGATTTCAAAGACTCATTTGTAAATTAAATGTGCAAAAATAAATCAAGGGAATAAATTAAAATATATTGTATAAATTATATAAGGAATAATGAATAGAGAAATGCAGGGAGAAGTTGATCTTGTTTAAAACTAGGCAACAGTTATGACTGGGACTGAAAAGTGAAGCTAAGATGTCTCTGAGGCCCTCTAGTGGCTGCCTGCAATAGAATTTGTAACTCCATCCACTCCCATGATACTGAATGGAGACTTTAAAATTTTCTTAACCAAAAACACAACCCCGCCCAAGTTACACATGGTTAAACAAAAACACAAACTCAAACTCAAACATGCAACTAGACAACACAAGTCAAATCTAAAAAGACATATTTAAAACACCATAATAGAAAAAGCAAACACCACAAAATGAAGAGTGTATTGTATGTATATGAACTGTTCCATATGGAGTTTAAACCCTATTGTTTTCCAGAACACTCAGTGGTGCTTCAGGCTGAAATGAGACTTTAGAGTGTCTGGATAGAGTCTATAGAAACAAAAGATAGTGTAGTTTAAGGTGGATGAAAGAGATGGATACAGCTGTTTAAGAAAAAACCAAACATATTATTCAGGAAGGCAGATCTCCAGGAACAGGGTTGTTGTCCATTGATCTTAAACAGGGGCCAGTGTGGATGCAGGTTTTCATTCCAATCATACAGGAGCCAAACCTGATTCCACCTGTTTAATCAGTTGAGCTTCATTTTTAATAGACTCAGGTATGGCTTCTGCTCGGTCGGAAGGTAAACCTGCACCACACCAACCCTTGATAAATGAGATTGGACACCCTTTCTCTTAAAGAATTAGAAACACTGGAAAGGAAAAGGAATACAGAAATGAGAGCAGATTGTCTACAAACTAGTGCTTGCATGGCAAACTGTCTTTGGTTCTGTAATTGTTAAAAAAAAGTTAATGTTTACTTAATGTTAATACACAATGGTGTAAATGTCCCTTGTGCTTGATGTCTGTTAGCCTGGGTCGACAGTCGATTAGCATCAGGCCGAATAAAGTGGAAGTACAGTTCAAACATATTGTGGTTAATGGTTAGCCAAAGTTCTGAAAATGTTCCCTGTTCACTGGGGAGTTGATTGATGGATTTGAACATGACAGTTGAGTTTTTGAGGATATTTTCACTGAAGCTCACAGACCTGAAGCTCTTCACAGTTCTGTAGCAAAGCCATGCCTTATTCTGCTGTAAACTGTGCTAACATACCCTCAGTAGGGACTTATTTTGATGTCTAAGCTAGCTTGTTGTACGGATATTATAACTAGCAAACCAACATGAGTGAACTAAATCATGGCATAAACAAAGGTAACGAACACTAGCTCAATTATATTATTTACTCAGGGCCGCCGGATCAAAGGAAGTGGGCTGGCATTTGACCCAGCACTTTCCAAACTATTGGCGTGGTGACCCAATCTTAAGGCAATACCAGATTTATCTGACTCAGTTGAAAAAGCAATAAAAGGAGCTGGGAGGTGGGACATTTTCATCCAACACACATTAACGTTTCAATATTTTAAGTGACCTATGCACATAGTCTGTATTCTGAATCGATTATAGGAACTTTCCTCAAATGACATTCTTCAAATAAAGTAAGTAAGGCT
Organism: Ameiurus melas; assembly: GCA_012411365.1. Lineage (NCBI taxonomy): Eukaryota > Metazoa > Chordata > Actinopteri > Siluriformes > Ictaluridae > Ameiurus > Ameiurus melas. The sequence continues at coordinate 26,747,096 of CM022765.1, forward strand.
TGCTGGAAAAATGTTTAGCGAAAAGACAGTCACTACAGTGACAAACAGCCTACTGCAGAATGTGAACATGTCTTAAATTTTTAAAACATATTTTAGAACATATTTTCTCTCAACTCTGGGAACAAATTTTTGCTGTTATTGGCTACCTGAGAAGTAAAATTCTAAATAAAGCATGCGTGGTTCGAAATAAACTACTGTACTCTGATGTTCGTTACAAAGTGTGCTATGCCTTGTTATTGTATTATAATCAGATCCTGGCTCCATATAGTGCTAAAAGCATAATACATAGTTAGCCTGTATGTTTTTTATAGACAAATGAGAGATGAGTCTTTTCTCTCTGACAACAATATTGCCCTACCACTTTTGGAGTTGTGGTGCCACTGGTTCTATTAGCTCATAAAGATATGACAAAGGAATTCTCTCTGATTAGAATCTGTTATCTGTGCTGACACGGTCCATGGAACGGTCTACATCATTCTTAAGGAATCTACAGTTATAAACTAATTGCACATTTCCTTACTTTTCTGGAGAAAGTCTTCATTATGAATGCATTTGTGTGTGGAGTGAAACACACAGTGAAATGTTTCTGTGTGGTTATAGGTACTATATACTGTCTCTCTAAACGCCACTCAACCAGTGAAATTAGTGGACCGGAACTAGATGAATAAATACAGTATATACACTATGGCCAATAATATGTGGGCATGTGACCATCAAACCCATACGTGCTTCTTTCGCAAACTGTTGCAACAAAGTTGGAAGCACAGAATTGTACAGAATGTCTTTGCATGCTGTAGCTTTACAATTTCCCTTCATTGGAACTAAGAGGCCTAAACCTGTTCCAGCATGACACTGTCCCTGTGCACAAAGCGAGCTCCATGAAGACATGTTGAGTGGAAGAACTCGATTGTCCTGCACAGAGCCCTGACCTCAACCCCACTTAATACCTCTGGCATGAACTGGAACTGGAGCCTGACCTCTGCCTCACTAACGCTGTTGTAGCTGAATGAACACAAATCCCCACGGCTACGCCCCAAAATCTAGTAGAAAGCCTTCCCAGAAGAGGGGAGCTTATTATAACAGCAAAGGGAGAATAAATCTGGAATGGGTGTGATGGTTATATGTCCACAAACATTTGGCCGTATAGTGTATGTATAAAGATGGTTGTGGAACTGGGGTGTATGTAATGGCTGACCTTTTTAATTAAAGGTTAATTATTAATTAAATTTAACTATATAATACTATTTAATTTTTATTAATATTTTTTTGTGTCTTCAGACTCTTCAACAACAGAATTACTGATATCGAGCCTTTCCGAAAAGACAAGCGTTTCGAGATCTGGTGATGAGTGTGTACCAGTGTCCTGTTTTCACACTTCTCCGAAAACAGTATAAGGAGTAAAGAATGAAGCATAGAGTCCTCATAATTATCCTTGTTATTCTCTCCTCTTAATTCAGTTTTTTCTTATTTCATTATTGGTTCTGCTGTAGGGCGCACAGTGGCTTGGTGGTTAGCACGTTTGGCTCACACGTCCAGGATCCCAGATTAAAGATTCCCGCCGGGGCCATGTGTGTGTGGAGTTTGCATGTTCTCCCCGTGATGCGGGGTTTCCTCCGGGTACTCCGGTTTCCTCCCCCAGTCCATAGACATGCATGTTAGACTAATTGGCGTGTCTAAAGTGTCCATAGTGTATGAACGGGTGTGTGAGTGTGTATGTGATTGTGCCCTGCGATGGACTGACACTAAGTCCATGGTGTACCCCGTCTTTTGCTCGATGCTCCCTGGGATAAGCTTCAGGTGACCCTGAAGAAGGAGTAAGCGGTTGAAGATGGATGGATGGATGGTTCTGCTGTAACTTTTGCGTCCAATTATTCTGAAATTTCATGACTTGTTAACATATGTTAAATGTCTATTTTATTTATTATTAAACATAGAGTTGGGCCAATACTGGACTCTTAGGTGTTTCTTAATCTAATGGTATAAATATACATTCCGTCCATTAGGAAAAAGGAAATTAAGAATAAAAGTGAAAAAAAAAACTAGATAGGTGATGCAGTTCACCCCGATATCAAGAGTTTTACGTAGTTTCCTGCTTCCACCGCTGAAATAAAGTCCTTCTGGACTCCGTTATATGTAATGCGAAGCCGAGCTGGATGAAGTATTCCATAGCGAGCTCCCTCAATACCACGAAGTTGACGCTGAACCTCGTTAAACGCGGCCCGGGCCCAGACTGTCTTGGCTGTGTAGTCAGGGAAAACGGAGATGGTCGAATCCCTCACTTTAATCCGCTGGAGCTCTCTCGCACGGCGTAAAATATCAACACAGTCACTGTAATAATGGAATCTGCACACAATAGCTCGTGGTCGTTCACCAGACTTCGGCTTCGGCTGAAGGGTCCGGTGGGACTGGTCCAGAACCGGCTCCTTCTTCAGACCAAACACCTCTTTTAACAAGGCTGCTACATCAGCGGTTGTACAGATGTCAGCGCCCTCTGGAACTCCGACTATCCTAATGTTATTGCGCCGTGACCTCGACTCCAAATCCTCACATTTATTCTCTAATTGAGTCACGGTCGCAGTGAGAGACTCGATGGTAGTCTTCATATGAACTATATCATTGGTGAAACCGTAGCCTCGGTAGTGACTTTATCACTAGCCAGATGTGTTTTCACGGCCTGCAGGGATAGCTGGATAGTAGACAGAGCATCCACCATTGTGGTTTTTTGACTCTTTTTTTGTGACTTCACTTTTTGATGATTTTAGTAATGATTTTGATGGAGAAAAAAAAATGCTTGACACAATTTAAGATCAATGGATGGGAAGAGGACTCCACCAAGAGCAACAGGAAATGCATTAATATCTTGTGGTATTTACTGACATCTTGTGGTGAAGATGGTGAACATTTCAGTATTGGCATGCTGTAGATCTGAAAATTGATGGATTCTAATTCTGCTAATAAAGATATCTAAAGTTAAAGTGCTGACTCTCTTTATACCACTGAATAATCACATGATAGCACATCACAATTATCACTACTGCTGTTTGTACAAATCAGCTCTAAAATTATTTGCACCCTCAGTAAAGTTCAGTTAAAAAATAGTTTTTTAAAAAATGTCTGTGGTTAGATTAATTTCACATAAAAGTGTTAATTTATTTAAATAAGCATTATTACATGAAAATATGTATTTTAACAAAACCACATGGGTTTTATATATTATTATTATTATTATTATTATTATTATTATTATTATTATTATTATTAATTCAATAGAATCTGAATAAAACCAACATTTGCATTCACTCAAATGAGAAATAATTTCAAAATGAATAAAAAAGGGGCTCTCTGTCTGGCATGCTAAAAAAAGCCTATATTTTCACGTTATTTTTCATTCTTTGTAAAGCACCCTGAATTGCCTTGTGTATGAAGTTTATAAATAAATTAGACTTACCTTGTGTGTGTTGAATCTTAAAGAAAGTCACCATGGCTGTACTTGTGTTACAGGATTCAAATGTTTTGTGTAACATTTAATGCAATTATGAAAACTTTTAAACTAAGAAACGGCTAATGAAAGCCTCATGAAAAGAATTGATTGATTGAAAAAGCTTAAAACGCCACATACAGGTGACACCTGCTGGTTTTGGTGTGAAAATTCACCGGAAATCCTTAAAACAAAACCCCACAATTTAGAAGCTTCCTGTATACATTTTTATTTAATGATCATCTTTTATATTATGAACTAAGCATAAAGCATGGAGACAATGGTGATGGCCTTGAAGTACGTTGAAATGACAGCGCTGCTCAGGGAGATGTTGCAGATATCAGTAAGTACATCCACTAGCTGGTCTGCACATTACATACGGTACCGGTAACGACTTTCAACAATTCGGTTGAAAACAATATTGATTTTGAAATCTAAATGTATAACCTAAAAGTAAAATTTGTTTTCTAATTTAACTTGGCCCCTTAACATTTGTGTCACGCCACGGCCGCTAGAGGCCGCAGTTGAGTCGGGCGCGCGTAGGCGGGTTTAGTATGCGGGTGAACGCGATGGATGTTTAGTTTGATTACCTGCCTTATTTATGTGCCTGTGTTAGCCGAGCGCGTGGCGATTGTGTTTACATATGTGTTTTATATATATATATATATATATATATATATATATATATATAATAATATATATATATAATATATATATATATATAAAAAAATGTGTGTGTGTGTGTGTGCGTGTTTAAGTTGTAGTTAAATGTGGAGAGACTTTAAGTTGACGTTTTGCTTTGCGTCTTTTATTTTGAATGAAGAGTGTGTCTACGTTTGTGAGTATTCTAAATAAAGCATTTGATCTGCGCCTACGCCCGTATTGAGTCTGCCTCCATCTACAACACGGTCCCGAACCGTCACAATTTGTTAGCTGTAGTCTAATGCACAAGTTCGTACCAAGTGGCTGTGAAGTCACTCAAGTTTAAGCATGTCAGCAGAAACGAGTGGCTGTTTTGCTAAATGGAAATATTCTCATTACTTATTATTGTTATTATTCTTATTACGACACGAGTAACCCACTGAAGCACCTGGCACACCAACATAAAAAAATCATTTTTGAGTGATCTGTGTGCAAGACAGATGAAACTATGGAAATCCCTATAAAGAAGGTGAAACTTTATTTTTAAGGAAAAAAAACAACGTGTCTGGACAGAGGCACCTGTAGAACAACCTGGTGAATCTGATGAATGTGAAGAGATACATGGGTTTTAGTGCTCTGCAGTAGAGCTAGAACTGTCAGAAGCATAGACTAGTCAGACTGCTAGACTAACTAGCCCTGAAGGAAAGAGCTTCAGGAGAACTATCCTGACCTGCACTACTGACAGTCACACAGAACAAGTTAGGAGATCCACACGTGACAGACGGCCAGCAGAGAGCCTTCCTTACAATACGTTTAGTCTGCCTACAGTTCAGTCATACCCTACAATAAACAGGTTCGGGGCTTATGTGATGGGTCAGATTCCATATTGAGGTATATTATCTTACCACTTTGCACCTGCTCCCATTGCACCTTAACACATTACACCGCTATTCCAAACAGTTTCACACATGCCACCAATACTATTAAAACTATTTTATTAAGTGATATAATGTAATGCCAGGACCCATTTTTATTTTGTTTGGGAGTGTGTGACACACATTTATGGTCACATTTTTGTTTAATCTGAGAGTTTATTTTTAGTTGAAAATAATTTATTTTCAGTACCTCTTAAAATAATTTTGAGTCAGTACCTCTTAGTGGCACACTAACTGTTATTACTCAGACGCTGTCATGCCTCGCCTTAGGAAAGCCACTAAGATTTCCCATGTCTTTATTTCCCCTGATTATTCATGCAACTTAATCTGTACTCAGGTCCTATGCCCTGGGACCTGTAACACGATTTTAGAGTAATTATTGTACTGTAACATGTGATCAGCAGCGATCGTTTAATTCAGTCCATTAGTGCTACAGCTGATTTGAGACTGATATAATTGCCACATTTGACACAGATTTATTTCATTCCCCAATAATCTTAACATTTTGAAAAAGCATTACTATTTAAAATAAATCTTGTTTAAAAATGTTTATCATTAATATGTCAAATTATTTTCTCTTTGCGAGAACTAGACATATTGAGCAAATCAAAACTAATAAAATTTCAGATTAGGTCCATTTCATGCAACGAAATATGTAACACTACACAAAAAAAAGGACATACTGTTTATACTGTGTATTAAAGTATTAAAGTTAATATCCAATAACCTGTGGGGTGACAATCAAACAGCACACCTTAGCGTGATGTAGACATGCTTATTTAATAATAATAATAATAATAATAATAATAATATGCATCTTAATGAATAAAAATCTTCATTTTACAGAAAGAAGAATAACAATATTTAGAGCACAAAGGCAAAAACGAGGATGGAAGGACGCTGAAAATTTGTTTAGACCTTACTTTTCAATATATATCCATTTACATATTTTGTATTTTAAAACTTTTTATTTAACATGACCATTTACAAAAGAGATATTTGTTTAATATAAATCCTTATAAATAAACTTTATCAATATAGAACAAAATACAGAATTTGAGAAGGACAGAAAGGGGGGAAAAAAGAGTGTTATTTACAGAATTTGCAAGAAATACAAAAGAACAGACTATACACAGGAGAACCAGAGGGGAATGCTCTCTCTCTCTCTCTCTCTCTCTCTCTCTCTCTCTCTCTCTCGTAATGAATGCATAATTTTTGATGCCATTTGTGCTCAGATTATTTGCTGAGCTGTACACAGACACCCGCTAAAGGGGATTTTAAATTCTGCACAAATATTCAACACTTTCTTCAGTTCATATACAGAGAGCTAGACTATGATTAAAGAATTCAGTCAGAAACAATACACATTGTTCATTTTGCCATAATTGTTCCCACTTACCCAAAATGTTGTCCTGAAAAAAAAAAAAAAAAACTTCACATTTTCAAATTTGGAAAAGCTGAAAGATGCCGTTTCTACCTCCACATGTACAACCTCGTCTACAGATGGAAAAACATTACTGACATTACCTTACAGAAAAAAATATCAGTGATGACACCCGTTTATGTGAAGCGTTCTCCATACAAGCCTGTGACTTTTAGAGCTGCTGTTATAGAAAATTTTTTCAACACCTTCTGACCAATCACAATCCAGAACTGTAGAACAGCGCTATGGTGTAAAGCTTTTTACCCAATGTGAACTTTTCCAGAAGAAAGTGACATAAAAATACCCAACCATTTACACATCAGTAATTTTCATAATTTTTCCAGAATCCAGCCACAGAGGTATCTGATGGGTTTTCACAGACTGCTCCACAAAAACAGTTGATAAATCAAGACTGTTGATGTGTCATGTCTAAATCTACAAGTAAGGACATTCTGGTGCAAGAAGGACAAAATGTACTTCACTTTTGGAAAGATCATTTGATTTAATTACATTATTAAGGGCATAAACTTATGAAACCATGATGGTTAATATTAAGAAATAATTCTAGAATATAAAATATGAACAAATCACCCAATGCTTATACACGGTTAATATCGAATGTTCAATATGTATATTTTTATCTGCTTCATGTATATTTATTTACTCTATTTAAAATAAAAAAATGGAAATGCTTAAAATGTCAATATCTACTTCAGTGTCAACGTTCAGAAAAAATACAAAACAAAAAATATATGCTGACTAATATAATCTGAATGTAATTTTCATTTACATATGAATAATTTGTGTTAAATATAAAGATAAGTAAGTAATGGTCAGTGAACGAGATATATATAACACTTATTCTTATACTACAGCTGTTTTAACTGATCAGTCTCTCTCTCTCACACACACACACACACACACACACACACACTCTCTCTCTCTCACTCGTGCGCTCTCTCTCTCTCTCTCTCTCTCTCTCTCTCTCTCTCTCTCTCTCTCTCACTCTCTCTCCGTGCATGTGAAGATATAAAGGAAAATAGGAATGAATAGTAAAAAAGCATGTTTATATGTATATGACATATTGTATGAATGAGATATGGAAGGTATCACAATGTTCACACACACACACACACACATACACAAAGATCATAGTATACTGTATGCACACATACACACTCACACAGACACACACACACACACACACACACAGCAAATGTGAACATCTCCACATTCAAAGACTCAAAACAAGTGTCAGTTTTCCACAAAAAAAATTCCTCAAATTTTTTTCTTTTCTTTCTTTTCCTTTCTTTCTTTTTTTTTTTTTTTAAAGTTGGTCGTTTTACCACACCCTTTACATCTATCAAACCCCCATAAATGCGTTTATACAATTTATTTTGGATAAAAATGACAAAATGTTATAACAGTCAGCCGTTGAACATTACTATGTGGAAGCATTTATTTATATATATATATATATATATATATATATATATATATATATATATATATATATATATATATATATATATATATATATATATATATAATTTAACCTTTGAATAATAGTTTTAAAAGGTCATTAGTAGTTGTAGATATAATAATAATAATTATAACAACATCAGGGCTCATTTTTTATACTAAAACATATTTTTTTAAATTCATGTAGCTTAGCTTCTGGCTGGAAGTACCTGGGTTGTTGAAAGAGAGAGTAAACAGTGACAGCAGTGGTAAAGTCTCATCAGATCAGAAGATTACAGTCTTGATGAAGAGCACAATCCAGTTCTGTGTTCCAGCACTGTTTTAAACACACTTTTATTTTATTTACATTTATTTCCCCTCACAACGGTGTATCACTGACGTCACACTGTGGTGTGTATCTGGTGTATAGATGCAGATGCCCCTGGGGCATATCCTTTAAAAGTTCCTGTTCCAAAAGTTAATCTTGCAAGGCATTTGAGACCTTCAAGAAATTGAGGCCTTTTCTTATTTACTCATTTATGACTTTATTATTTAGCACTCATTTAGTGTCCATTAATCAGCTTACCTGAGAATCAAGTCTAAATCTGTGGCAACTATTTTTTTGTTTAGATAAGTGGCATCATTTAGCCAGATAAGTGTTAAGGCCATATCACATTCCCCCACCCAAAAGCTAGCTCTCCACTATCACATGACAGCCTACAACTGGGGATGAGGAAGGCTAACACATACATTCTTTAAGACACACGAAACCAAACACATCTTTTCAACCCACTGGGCATGCTAAATCCCAGGGCAGCTGAGCATTCAGAGGAAAGCGCCCTGAATCTGCCCTCTTCCACACACATGAGGCTATAAATGTGCAGGGTTATCTATTGTCAGTGTGATTGGGAGGATGGGAAGAGTATGCCCCAACCCACTCAAAGAACACTGCTAATTATGCTCTCTTGGACTCCCAGCCACAGATTGCTGTAACATCATTGGTATTTGAATTCATGATCCCCTGATGGTAGCTAATTCATGTGTATGGTCAGAGCTGCTGTTGTATGAAAATAATGCATTCCAGGGGGGAATATCATATTCCGCATACATCACAGAGATTTGAAAATATTACAATGTTTAATACGTCGTACATTTTACCGGTTTATAGTTAGATTTAATTTTGTCCGTAAATGTCCATGAGACAAGTTAGTTCTTGTTCTCACTTACTGAGACTGAGAGCGCATAATTATAAGAATTTTTTTTATTAGACAACAACCCATTTTTAAATCTGTTTATTCGTCGTAGATTATGTGTAGCATCTGCTGTACACAACCCTGTGAATGAGCTGTGTGTGTTAAACAGCAAGTGTGTGTTAAACAGTGCTGGAGCACAGAGTGAGTTTTCTAGTTTTCTAACCTTTTCCAGAGGAGGTTAGCAAACAGGACGAGAGTCATGACATCAGCAAAAGGAAGTGGATCAAGATCTTCACTCATTGGAAAGAAGGAAGAAGGGTGGGGCCGGTTACGCATAGGACACGTGCCACAGCAGGAAATGGTCAGCCTTGTTTAAAAATAAGGTGCCATCGTTAAATTATGGGAGACTGAGATATGAAATTCTGATAAATCCATGTTGATCTTGTCCTCATTCGGTGGGAATGCTAATACTGTCAAGAGTTTCAGCCAGAATAAATTCAGTGTCATTCCACAAATCCACTTGTAATCAGTAGCTTGTTGTGCATGTTTTTTTTCTCTAAACAATGTGGAAGCACAACTAGAAAGAATTCAAGATTATTTTGAGGATTTTTTAGGTCAGTGTAACAAAAAAAAGGGCAAAGAATTGCATCCAGTAAGTGCTATAAAATTGAAAGCACAAGACAGAGTGACATCACAGCACAGGAAGTGGACTGATCAAAACTCCCCGAACAGGAAGTGGATTATTTTTATTCACACAAGACCTTCACTCTGGGTCTGGATGCTCTGATCCATTTTCACACCGATGGTGTGGGCGGAGCCAAACGCTTGGCCTTGTTCTCTCAGCTGTGTTCAGATTGATTTTTTTCTTCAATATATACTTGTGTGTATTTATATGTACATGGATATTTATATCTCTTAAGCACACTTTTCTGCATCAACAAAAATATAGAAAAATAAAACGTTTTGTGAAAACGTGCTCTGTCCTTTCATTCTGCTTTTTCATCTTCACTTTATAATCTTTTTTTTTTTTTTGCTCTTTTTTTCATGCCCCATCTGCTTTTTGGCCAATCTTGTCTTGTGTTTCTTGTCATTTCTGGTTGTGTTGTGTCCATCATTCCTCTGTCGCCCTCTGCTGCTGAGCACTGCACTCCTTCTCTTTCTCCTCATTTTTACTGAAAAATAAAATTCACATCAGGTGAAGCTGAAAATCTGATCTCTGATATAGTGTTGAAAGAAATAATAATAATAATAATAATAATAATAATAATAATAATAATAATAATAATAACAATAATACATCTGTACTGTCTGAAGAGATAAAAATAATGAAAGAACGAAGACAGTAAGAAAGAAAGAAAGAATTATTAGATGAAAAAAAGATGAGAAAGACAACCTAGAAAGGAAGACCAAACAAATAAATAACTAAATAAATAAAGATGAAAAGAAAGGAAGAAAATGCAAGACAGGAAAAATAAAAATAAAAATACAATAAACCATTTTTCTGTAAAGCAGTGTTTCATGTGAAGCGCTGTTTTATGTGAATCGATTTTTCGTGGGAAGAGATGTTTTGTGTAAAATGATTTTTCGCATAATGCGTTGTTTCATGTAAAAAGCAATGTTTCCTTTCAAAGGGAACTTCACGTTGCATTTATCATAACGCTATGGGAGCACCCTCGCACAACCGGCATCTGAAGCTTGTGTAAAATCATGTCTATTTATAGGCATGCCATGATCAGGTGATGTGGCAATTAAGTGCGTCGCGTGATATAAATATGGCACCTTTGAACCGCGCCGTCAGCCTTATTATCTTCAGCAAGACTGTATGTCGGTTGTTTGTGCAAAGAAACAAAAAGACACTTCATTTCCTCTCTATCTTTTCTCAAAAACTTTTCTATCCCTTTAATAAAGAGAGAAGAATAGAAAAAGGAATGAGCGAGAGAGAGAAATATGAGTGAGAGAATTCAGGAAGTGTATTACAGGTTGCTCCCGTTTCATCACGAAGAGTAGTGCACACTTTCTGTGTGAAGTGTCTAGGCTTGAGCATGCAATGAAGCTGCGCATTTTAACGCCTACATCAGGTGGCTCCACTCGCGACTCACTCTCTTCTCAGAAGCCAAAATGAGTTGGGTCTCAGAGCCTCATGGATCTGCTGACCCCGCTGCCAATGCAGCTAGCCATCTTAAATCCGGGGGATCTCTTATGGATCTGGAAGAGGAGCCAGAGATGAGTGCTGCTCTATCACTTTCTCTGTCTTCCAGGTTCGGCTCTCCGGTAGATTTTGGAGCTCGCACCATGACTCATCCTTCCGCTATGGAAAGCCAAACGGAAAAATAAAGAAGAAAAAAAAACACAAAAATAATAGTAATAATTCCTCTCTGGCTCCGAGGAGCCAGAATGGTGTACTAAAAACTGAGAGCAGCATATAAAGAGCTGCTTGAAGTGATTACTAAGGCTAGATTTTTCTCCCCAGTGAAAGTAAATCCCTCACACTGCAGAAAACTCCCCTTTCTTCCAGAAGAGCATGATAAAATATCAAGCTTCTGGGGAAAACCATGCATAAGCCATATTTATAACCCCATGATGTTGGATAATTCAGCCATTGTGGGGAGTGAACGGCATGGCTATTTAGTTATGCTGAAGGTAGAGGAGGCATTTGCGAGCTACCTCTCTCCATCAACGGCAGATATTTTAGGGGGGCCGGCTTTGCCATCCAAACCACCATGTAAGGCCACCGTGGCATTGTTGGGCAAGGTCTATGCTATAGTAATCTTGCTTGTGGGTCACTGCAGACAATGACAGTGTTGCAGGCCTACCAAGCAGACTTGATGAGTGAGTTTGACATATGGCGGCATTCAGCCAGTTTCTTCCCTGTTGTTTCAAGTTCACGCAGGCATCCACAAGTTCCAGCACTAGTGTGAGGGAGCCACAGAAGGCAAGTATAGCAGAGTGCCAACCCCCACAAACAGCCAGGGGAACCGGGCGGCCACAGTCATGGCCTGCTACTAGGCCTGATCTGAGAATGGTCATACAGGCCAAGCAGACAAAGAAGAGCGATCCTGAGGGGCCGTGGAGGGACTTACCAGGGGACATGAGGTTGTTTGGGCAGTTAGCCCCCAGTGTGCTACTGTAGGCGCTCCCCTAGTCAAGGCTGTGTCAAGTTTTCAGTGTTCTTTGGTCGGTGAGCAGTCACAGGGCAGCGAAAATCTGATGCTTTCCCTCGAATTGGAATGTGGAATAGTTAACGTCACTAAAATACCATATGGAAGCCTGGAAACTACTGCCAAATGTGTCTGCATGGGTTCTGTCTACCATGGAAAAGGGTTACCGGGTCCAGTTTAGAACTCGAATGTCACTCTGGCTCCATTGTGACCCCAGGGCATCTGTGTACTTGGATGACTGGTTAATTCTAGCATGATCCAGGAAGCTGGCAGGTTAACATCGAGATGTTGTTCTCGCCCACATGTAGAGCTTGGGGCTCAGGTTGAACCTCAGAAAAGTATGCTTTCTCAAGTGCAGTGGACAACTTTTCTAGGGGTTATAAGGATTCTACAATGATGAGGGCGTTTCTATCCCCAACATGCGTAGGGTCAATTCTATCAATTGTAAAAATTTCCCTTTTTTTTTTTTTTTTTTTTTTTTTTTTTTTTTTAAAAAAAAAAAAAAAAAAAAAAAAAAAAAAAAAAAAATATTTAAAAAAAAAAAAAAAAAAAAAAAAAAAAAAAAAAAAAAAAAAAAACATAAAAAAAAAAAAAAAAAAAAAAAAAAAAAAAAAAAAAAAAAAAAAAAAAAAAAAAAAAAAAAAAAAAAAAAAAAAAAAAAAAAAAAAAAAAAAATAATAAAAATTATTTTTAAATAATTACATTAAGCAAGATAAAGTTGGATCTTGGCATCCCCTCCAGTCTCTATGGGAGACTATTGTAGCTTATGGGCAGCCAACATCATACCACTGGGCCTATTTCACAGAGACCATTTCAGCGGTGGCCGAAAAGTTGGGGGTTTCGTCCAAGGATGAAACCAGTGTTGGATGTAATCAGTGAGAGGATGTAATCAGTGTCATGCAGCAATGCCTACGTGCTCTGAGAATTTGAGTGTCCCCAGTTGTTAGTCTTGGGTCACAAACTAGGAGTGTCTCATTAGCGCAAGTTGGTAATGACAGACACCGTCATTACCACCTTGGATTGGCCCATGGATTGGTGGCTCCATCCACAAGTGGTGGAGTCCATATGGTGGAGGTTTGGCCAAGCAGAAGTGGATGTGTTCGACTCTGTGGAGACACCACAATGTCCACTGTGGTTCGCCCTCCCTCCTCCCTCACCATTAGGGCTGTATGCCAAGGTGCACACGTGACTGAGGTCACATCAAAATTCTGGTCTCCCAACTGAGGTTCTAGAGACCATGTTGAATGCTAGAGCACTATCCACAAGGAAATTGTATGTGCTCAATTGGCAACTTTTTGTATTGTGGTGTGAGGAACATCAGCTAGACGCAGTGAACTGCACAATAGCTACAGTCCTGGAGTTCTTACAAGAATGTTTCTCAGCAGGGTTGGCTCCTTCTACAATCAGTATCTACATCATCACCATTTCAGCCAACCATGTCCCTACTGACATCTTCTAACTTTGAGGTTTATATGTGGTGTCAGGTGGATGAAGCTAATCTGCAGACAATGCATACCTTCCTGGGACCATTCTGTGGTCCTGGAAGGTTTCTCAGGTGCCCCCATTTGAGCCCTTAGTGTCAGCCTTTAAGAAGTTTCTGACTTTAAAAGGTAGCTCTTCTGCTGGCCCTGACATCTGTCAAGCAAGTAGAGCTACAAGCTCTCTGTTGCTCCTTCCTGCCTTGACTTTGCCCCTGGATTAGTCAAGGCATTCCTGTATCCTAGGCCGGATTATATTCCTAAAGTGCCTACATCTGCTGCCCAGCCTGTAGCTTTGCAAGATTTTTGCCTTCCTCCTTTCGAGAAATTGCACCTACTGTATCCATTAAGGGCTCTCTGTATTTACGTCCACCGCTCTGGCCAGTGGCATAAGTCAGAGCAGTCACTAGTCGGTTTTGGCAGTGACAGTAGAGGTGATGCTTTGTCAAAGGAGTGCATCTCTAATTGGATAGTGGAAGTAATCTATATTGCTTATGAGGCAAGCGGTCTCTCTACGCCTCTGGGCATAAGGGCTCATTCTACTCAAAGTGATATCTTTACAGGATATGTGTGTGCTGTGGTACATTCATTCAATATTCCAGCCTGGAAATACATTCCACCCCAGGCTCGAGGGTCTTGCAGTGACCTTTGGGCTCAGATCTTTTTGAACAGGCCATACACTCAGCATGAAACAGTGGGTATTCTCTTTCCCACAGCGTGGAGCTCATGCAATGTTTAGATCCCTTTGAAAGGGAACATCTTGGTTATGCAAGTAACTCTGTTTTCTGAGAAGGGAAAGAGACGTTGCGTAGCTTTATTATATTGTGCATGTCTGTGAATTGTGTCTTCACTTCAGATAATAGAGGCTGACATCGCGGTTCACAGGTGCCATTTTTATATCATGTGACAAGCTTAATTGCTGCGTCACCTGATCATGGCAGACCTAAATAGGCATGAGGTAACACAAGGTTCAGATGCCAGTCATGTGCAAGGGCGCTTCCCACAGCATTCAGCTTACGCAACATCTCAATCCCTTCTAAGTGACGTTTTGGGTAAAGCAATGTTTCATAAAATGATGTTTAGGATAAAATGATGTTCTGTGACATGAAATGATAGTGTTTTTTGTAAAGCAATGTTTTTTAGAAAGTAATATTTGTTGAAAGCAAAGATTTAACAATATTTTGGATAAAGTGATGTTTCCTTTAAAGAGATATTTTTCTTTAAAAAGATATTTCTTTTTTGCTAAATAGTTTTTTTAATGTTCAATTTCATCATGTAACAAAAACCCTCCATGAAAGCATCATTAATGAAACAATAAGGAGTGATTATGCTGTCCTGTAACCTCTTTATTCACACACTAAATCCAACCAGTTTACTTTTATATGAGACATATACTGTAGAAACATCACATACTCTTGAGATTAACAAAATACGGGAGGTTTAGGCATAATTCAACAACAATCAATTTAAGTAAATCAATCACAGCTCCCAGGAAAAAGAAAATAATGTGGAATTCTGTTGAAACCCAAAGTGTAACTTTTTTTTTTTCACACTTTGGTAGTCTTAAAAAAAAAAATACATGACACCTTTATCAAGATGTGTATTGTGTATATTAGATTTTTAAAAAAGAAAGAAAACTTAAATACATCCATAATAAGATAAATAGAGACATATAAAAGATTGATAATAGAATCAACAGTATATGCAGCATGTACACAGAACTCTATATACACATCACTATGATTTCTTTGTTGTTGCTCGTATTCTTTTTGCTTTTTCAAAAAAGATAACTCCCTAAAACTTTCTCTGAAGCAGGTATTTATAAATCATTATTATTCTTGGTAGGTGTTTTTTAAAAAAAATATTAAACGGATACAATAACAAATTACAAATGTCTAATGATTTACAACTGTTAATTAATAAAATATAAATATGAGAAGAAAAATAAAATGTCTCAATTTCCTGATTCATTTCTTGATAAATACAAAAAGTAAATGATCAATAAATAAATAAATAAATAAATGAATGAATGAACTAAGCAAACAAATCAAATGAACAAATCAATGAATAAAAGAAAGAATGAAACAAATAAATTAAAACACTGCAAACGTATTATAAGGTATTATTAGAAGTTATACTCTACACTACTTACCAAACTCCAAAGAATTCCAAGCACAGACGTGAATGATTTATGAATACAGGCTTCATAGAAAAGGTTTTCACAGAAGTTTCTTTAATAATAGTGAAGTAAACATGATAGCCTGCATCGCAGGGCTTTCCCCCGAAGACCCAGAGTTTACACATTTTCTACATAGGAGGTGATTAGTAGATACATCATACCTGTGCTGATATGTAGACTTTATAACATAGTCATATATAGCTGCGAAATATATATTGTATTAATATGTACCTGAAAATAATGAGATTTAAAAAAAAAAAAAGAAGAAGCTAAACCCGTTTGCTGGTTCATTGGACAGGAAACAGTAAAATGTACATTATTGAAATAAACTTTACAAATGATAAAGTATTAAAATAAAACAATACATTGTTTATTGTTTTTTTTTTTTCCATGGCTCAATACATAGCAGCCTTTGTTTGCACAGATGTATGAGTGAAGTGATGTAGTACGGAAAGACAGCTGCCTTGAGTAAATATGTATGTATAGTAGTGGTATACACTGGAAATAATGTGAAATGTTGTTAGAATTGCAAAGCTCTATTTTTTTTTTCCATGTATATTTTTTCACGTTATTTTCACTCCAGCGATTTCCTCATAAAATATACATTAATATAGATTGAGGTGCACAAACCTTATTTGTTTTCTGAATTATTTAATTTCGAGCTCAATAGAATACATTCAGGAAAAAAAAAAACATCACTAAGCGATGACACTGAATTATGAAAGGTTAATTCAGAACGTAGAGTGTGTTCGGTGCACCGGGGGAGGAATGCTGACTTTGACTCTGGATACATTATTATTATTAAATAAAACACCACAGAGTTTGGATCTCTTTAGTCATCATTCAATATGTGCTGTTGGGGATGTAGTTGGAATTTAGAGAGTGTTTATCCCTGACTCTGTAGACGGTCACATGTTCGACTATGAAATGCTCCTGAGGCCCCTTTATAAGTTTGGGAAGTTGGCGATTAAAGGGTTTGGCAAATAAATAAATAAATAAATAAATAAATAAATAAATAAATAAAATGGAAATTATGTGGCACATGTGATATACTCTGAATGCAGTCAATTTATCTAGACCTATTTCGTGTCTAAAATAGCTACCAATTAATAGAAGTCTGTCTCAGCCAAAATTCTTATCTTCAAAACAAGTCTCATTATTGGTTCAGTGTTTAATCTCACACAGATACTCTAGATTTGTTGTTAAATCCTGTTAAATCCTAAAGACAGTGCTGTTGCCCATACCAGGGCTCTTATTCACAATCTGCTCATACTGAACACTCAGTACTGCTTGTCTTTACTCTTCTACACCTGAATCCTCTCATGATTTATAATATCAAAGGTTTCTTCCTCGTGTCGTCTCAGGGAGTTTTTCCTCACCACTGTCACCTCTGGGTTGTTCATTAGGGATTGGAATCTACTGTACATCCGGATTTCTGTAAAGACGTTTTTTATGATGTCTGTTGTTAAAAAGTGTGCACGGAAATGATCATTTGCATGATTTCCAGCTTTCTAATACAACTCCAAGCTTTAGCTATACCTAAGGAGTGGTTCAGGTCACCTGTCAAAACAGCGACCAGCATCAAATGTACACAGTGATTTTAGTTCATGTTCATAGGTGGCAGGTCTGACTGTGTCTGATACGCTGACATCATTGAAGATTTTGGGAGACTTTGGAAACAGACTTTAATTATTTGATAGCTACATTAGCTATGAAATGTAATACAAAATACATTTGGTGCTTTAAACACCAAATGTGTCACCAGGTTTAGTGGAAAAACAAGTATATTTCTTCATTTTGTTCATTTTTTTTTGTGGAACTATTACTTTACCAAACTCGAAAGCTCACAGAGATATATTTTATTCTCCATCATAAACATTTTGGCGTGGCATGCAGAAGTACGTTTGGGTGATTACCTCTCTACTTTTCTCAATTTATTTATCCATCTCAAATTTCTGCTTTTGGAAAGTCTGATATCCATAATAACGGGAAACTCAGGGAAGAAGTAAACGCTCATTGGATTAAACAAAAGTGAAGCCACCTGTACCAGCATAGCTATTTACAAATCTACAATGCTGAATATAATGTAAGATCAAAAAAGTCAAGAAAAATAAAATTAAAAATCTTAAATAGCCAATTAATGAGAACGTGATCAGAACCAACTGGTAAAAATAATAAAATAAAGCTAATCAGTGAAATCATACTGAAGTAGTTAATTTGATTGTAATGCTATTAAATATTGCCCTAGTTTTAAAAGGATGTGTTCCGATATAGTTTTTTTTAATGCACCGTCATTGACTTGCCCTGTTCCCCTGCTATCTTAGCATTACTTTATTGAATCACGCGTGTGTGACATTTCATAGATAAGGGGTGGATCACTGAACAGTTCAGTTCGTGGGAAGGATTTTACCCAGAATCCACTGTGATCAGACATCATTTTTCTTCCAAAGTAGTCAAAAAGTGTTGAAGGTGGGTTTGATGGAGTTTGTTGTTTTTGCCATCAGGTGTGGTTAACATAAATACAGCATGATTTGCGCTTAGGGGAAGTCGATGAGGGTGCATTAAAAAACAACATTAAAGGTACGCAGCACAAGCGTCAATGTACAGTTTGCTTATTTGATCCAGATCTGCTGCTTCTATTGCCCAGAGCGTTTGAAGATTTGCCGCTTCACAGATGCAGGGTTTTTGCTACACTGAGCACTTCACTGCATTGATTAGCCCGTTAAGATTTAATGCCTAATTAAATCAGAAGTCGAGCTTTTGGGAGCTGTGCGGTGTGTGGACTCACATTCACTGTGTGTGTGTGTGTGTGTGTGTGTGTCTGTCTGTCTGCTTTCCTTGGCAGATGTAAAAGAGAGCTTTCTAATCACACATCACACTGCTTTAGGTCAGCAACAACACACACACATATAATAAAGATGTAGGGGACCCTTAGGCGTATAGGCTGCATAAAGACATTCTAATGGACACGAGAGTAAGATTAATAACTAATACATAGTACTTATATATATATATATAAACCCGTCCTGCTTCTGCCACAAGATGCATAGACAAAAAAAACTCTTTGGGAATGTCATTTCTTTCTGTCTCAAATGATAAAATACTCAGAACTGGGAACATACTCGAACCTCAATGTACAAATTTAAAAAATAAAGTTAAGGTAAGTTGCCAGTCAAAAGTTTTTGAAAAAGTGGTTCAAGTTAAATCCTGTAGAAGTACTGTAGAAAAGCTAAATACTTAAATGCAAAGATTTGGGAACTTGACAGAACACTTTTTATTATATTTTATTTTTTAAATATTTTTTCCTTATTTAAGTATAAAACAAACCTCCACATGTTCAATAACTGTTTGACTGGCAGTGTAAATGTACGTATGAATCTCAAAAGTTGGGGTTGTGTGTACATAGTAACAAATATTTATGCCATGATTTTTAGCTCCAGAATTGCAGACTTCCCAGTTAACAATTGTAAGTTTTGATTTAATGGTACGTTCAGTCTTCAGTCAGGTTTCCTGGGTTTTCTGACATTTGTAGACAAAATGAATAGGCAAAGCTCTTAAGGAAATGCCTTGTTTTTTTGGTTTTATGTAAGAAAATACTACAGAAGTCTATATTCTAACCTAAACATTCTACAACCACAATTCCAATAAAGTTGGGATGCTGTGTGACATGTAGATAAAAACAGAATGCAAGGATTTGCAAATCTCATAAACCCATATGTTATTCACATTAGAACATGGAAAACATATCAATGTTTAAATTGAGGAAATGTACCAATTTATGGCAAAAATATGGTAATTTCAGATTTGATGGCAGCAATACATGTTAAAAAAGTGGGGACGGACATGTTTACCACTGTGTAATATATCCCTTCTTCTTTTAACAACAGTGCATATATGTCCGGGAACTGAGGAGACCAGTTGCTGGAGTTTTTGGGAGAGGAATGTTGTCCCATTCGTGTCTGATACAGGATTCTAGCTGCTCAACAGTTCCGGGTCGTTTTTTGTCACGTTTTTTTGTTTCATGATATGCCAAATGTTTTCAATTGGTGAAAGGTTTGGACTGCAGGCAGGCCAGTTCAACACCAGGATTCTTCTACTATGAAGCCATGCTGTTGTAAGAGATGCAAGGCCTTCCCTGTAAAATATGCAAGGCATTCCCTGAAAATGACATCTGGATGGAAGTGTATGTTGCTCTAAATCTTGTATATACCTTTCAGCATTGATGGTACCTTTCCAGATGTGCAAGCTGCCCATTCCATAGACACTAATTCACCTCATACTATCAGAGACACAGTCTTTTGAACTGAGTGCTGATAAAAGTCCCTCTCCTCTTTAGTTCAGAGGATGTGACGCCCATGGTTTTCAAAAAGAATAAAAATTTTTATCACAGAACAGTTTTCCACTTCAACTCAAACCATTTTAAATGAGCTTTGGCTCAGAGAAAACAGCAGTATTTCTGGATCATGTTCATATATGGCTTCTTCTTTGCATGATAGACCTTTAACCAGCGTTTGTGTATAGTACGGTGAACTGCGCTGACAGACAGTGAGTTCGGAGGTGTTTCTGAGCCCATGCAGTGATTTCCATTACAGAATCATGCCTGTTTTTAATACAGTGCCACCTGCCACCTCATGGGCATTTGATATTGATTTAAACCCTTCTCCCTTGCGCACAGAGATTTCTCCGGATTCTCTGAATCTTTTGATGATATTATGTCGGGAGATGCTGAGATTTTCATTGTCTTCATAATTTTACAGTAAAAAACATTATTCTGAAATTGTTTCACAAATTGTAGACGCAGTTTTTTGCAGATTGTTGAACCTCTGCCCATACTTTACTTCTGAAAGACTCTCTATGACCCTATTTTTATACCCAATTAACCTCCAGCTGTTACTTTTGACTAACAATTACTTTTCCAGCCTTTTGTTGCCCACGTCCCAACTTTTTGGAGATGTGTTTTGGCCATAAAATTAAAAATGATCTCTTTTTGTTTCTCTTAATAATAATAAAGGTTTAAACATTTGATATGTTTTCTATGCTCTATTGTGAACAACATATGCGTATATGACATTTTACCCAACTTTTTTGGAATTGTGGTTGTATATGCTAAACTAAAAGGTATTTACATAAGTGCATATCTGAATGTCAAAGCCAGGGTTTGTTTATTTTAGGAAATGAAATAAATAAGTGAAATCTTGTCTGAAATGTCAGTGTTTTCCAATCCCAAAGTTACTGAATACCCAAATAACAGTAAACTCTTATGGAAAAATGAAACGCAACTCACATCTGAGACAACATGTGATTGGTATTTGTTAAATAACAGTGCTTAAGAAACATCTAGACTTGATGATTATACACTTAATGAATATGAAAAAAAAAGTGAGACCAAGAAGATGTTACACTTTTCTTGCATGTTATTTCATTAAGATTTGCCCTGCTGAGTTGATCTTTTCCTTGTGCATTTTTTTTGTCTTTTCCCTTTGCTTCCTCACAGATGATATTTTAAAATAAATAGTTTCACCTCCACCTCCACTTTAATATTAATATTATATTAGTAATGATGTGTTATATTTTCAATAAAACAAAATGCAGGATGATTGCTAATTTAATTATAAGTAACTTTAATTTAATACATATCTCAGTTTGGACTTTCTTTAATGATAGTGATGTTCTGTATAATTTCTTATTATTATATATATATATATTTTTTTTATATTTTTTGTATATAATGGGGCAGTGGTGGGTCAGTGGCTAAATACTCTGATTTACTGATCAGAAGGTCAGGAGTTCAAGCCCCAGCACAGCCAAGCGACCATTGTTAGGCCCTTGGGCAAGGCCCTCAACCCTCAACTGCTCAGTTGTATGAAATGAGATAATTGTAAGTCACTCTGAAGAAGGGCGTCTGCCAAATGCCATAAATATAAATAATTACACTTGAAATTGACTAAAAAAGTATTTTTAAAAAGATGTAATAAAAAGAAAAAAAACCCAGAAGCATTATGTCTTTAACATAAGAAGTGTTTTGTCCTGAAATGAAACATAAGAGGTGACCGTGACAGGTCAGCAAGCTGTCATGAAATAAACAGGAGTGTAAGGGCTGTGTTTGATTCAGATGTAAACTAACATCACCAGTGACATCATACTGAGCCTCACACACACACACACACACAAAGAAAACTCTTGTGTGTTGGGACGGTGCGTTAATGTTGTGGTGTGACGAGGCCATCGGGAGCCGGTCGTCGCGCCTGTCGAACAAGAGGGGTTTTCTCACTTTAATTTAGTGGGGTCGGTGTGTTTGTCTCGACTTTAGTAGGGCGTGAAGCGACTGTACGCTCCTCGGCAGAGGCTAGCCTGCAACATCAAAGATGAAAAAAGAAGGGGGCAGTCAGAGCGATGGAGGCGGAGATGCCTTCCCTCTCCTTCCTCACGCCTTTCCTTCCTGCTTGAGCAAATGTGAAGAGAGCCAGATCAGGAAAATTTTTTTTTTTTTTTAAAGGCTTTTCCCTGAACGAAGGTAGTTGTGTATTGATTAAACTTCATACGTGTGTTAGTGTTACAAACGTTTATTTGATGATGCTGATGCAGGGAGAAATTTCACGTAAACTGCAACCTGATTTTGAGTGTCCTCCACTTCCTGGATTTTTTGTTCAGAAAAAAAGAAGAAGAAAAGAAAGAAAACCGAGACTAGTACTGGTATTGTCTGGATTTCATAGACCTATTCCTGCAGGACACATGGCCATTAGTTTGTAAATTGATTTCAGAACTCTGATTGGTCAGACGGTGTTGATTCATTTTCTCAGACAGTAGTGCAGCTGCAAATCTTTTAAATTGTAAGTGTTGGCCAATTCTTGTGGAAAAAGAAGAACGAAACACGTTGGAATATGCTGTAATAGCACAATAATCCTTCTCTGTTTTGATGATATGACGGCACAAGGGTATGAATTATACCGTTTGTTTAAATTGTTTTAAATTATGTTTATTTCATTACGGTGAATAACCTGCTAGAATCTTGATAAATTCCTGAGAAAATCATGATCATGATCTTAACTGTCGAGGTTTATGCAGACTGATACTAAGGCCAGGTCAGAAATTAGCCTAATTAGCACACCGGCATGTCATTTTGGTGAAATACATTTATGTCAAAGAACATTACAGACTGTTTGAATAATTCAATGTTTTTTTTTCTTTCGCTGAAACCACTGCATATATTCCAAACAAATCAGATTAACACCAATCTGCAATTTGACATTGATTACCTACCAACAGCACAGTTACTGTTCAGGCATTTATTTTGTCTATTTATGTTCTGTCTATATTTAAGTCTACAAAAAGATTATGGACCTTCAGTCAACAAAATCAGAATGAAAATCTTACTGGAAAACCACCTGAGACAGAACTGAGGTCCTGTTTCATTTGACAAAAGCTAAACTTACGTAAGATTTAATGCCATAATCCAGCTGTAACACACGAAATCATCCTTTGTGATCACCTCATAGTTATGAGTAGGTCCTAATATGAAACGTGAAGCTGCGTGGATCTTCCTTTCCTTCAGGAAACACTCGTTTCAAAGGGACGTCCTGTTAATATTCTCTTTTAAGTGCGTCTAAAGGTGCCAACCTCACTGCCAGTGGCTTTAACGCGCTGTGATCCTCATCAGACGACGCTCTGGCTACGCTTCTCTCCACGGGCCACGTCTCAAACCTTCAAAGGCTCACTTTCCCTAATTGAGAAGAACTTCAAACTTTCATTAGAGTGAAAGAACCGGCTGCTGAACTTTCTCTCCACACTGGAGAAATAGATCCTTGCACGCCCTCAGAGGAGCTAATTACAGAATTACTGTCTTTTTAAATGCAAAGGAGCGCCGTGTTCCCGTTCAGAGATGTTAATCAATTATGATGAAAGAATTAGGTGCTGTTTGATTGTGTTCTTTCTTCATGCTCAGGAAATTTCTCCATCTACATCAGCATCACCCTCACACACTCATAACTGTATATCTATCTATCTATCTATCTATCTATCTATCTATCTATCTATCTATCTATCTATATATATCTATATATATATATATATATATATCACACACACACACACACAGCCTTAGGTTTTATGATTTTTAAGCTTCGATATAGTTTGAGAAAACACTCTTGTGGAAGGAAATTCAGAGGGAAGAGGAAAGGAAACAAAAAAAAGGCTACAAGCAAAGTTTTAATTGAGCAAATAAGGAGGATTTGACGAGGAAATGTCATAATTAATGAAAGCTTTTAGCTAGCAGCTGCACTGCGGAACAATTTCCTTTTTTCTTTTTTTTTAATGCTTGTTAGCATGACGCAATGCTAAAACTCGACTCAGGAACATGCCGGTCCAATCAGTTTACTCCAGGTTTGACTCTGATGTATGTGTTTATACGTCCCACGGCACACATGCTCGGCGTGCGTGCTAAGCTCTTGAAGAAGAGCTCTCCTCACTCTCTGCCCGCTGTTTTCCATCTTTGATGTTGTGTTTAATGATCCTTCATCATGCTGCCATTGCGTTAAACTCTTTCTTGCATGTAGAGCACCTTATTGGAAATGTAAGGTGCTTCAGCAGAGAAGTTTGATGCTGCACACGCTAGCTAAAAACAGACATTAACTTGACGGCATGTGTGATGACAGTCCCTGCGTCCCATCCTCGGAAGACTGCGGGGGTTTTTTTTTGGAAGAAAGCATAAAAGCTGTCTTGTAAACAAAATGACTCAGTTTGTTGGGTGTGTGTAGACCATGTGTATTTTCTCTCGGTATCAGTCTGTAATACGGTTCAATGTGTCAGGATTTAATGTAATATAATGTGTGTGTTTGTGTGTGTGCATGTGTGTGTGTGTGTGTTTCTGTGTGTGTGTTTGTGTGTTTGTGTGTGTGTGTGAAACATCTACAGTGTGCTTCATTGTGTGTCCTGTGTGATTCAATAAAAAAAATCCACTAGAGGGCACAAGAGACAGCATAACACACCCACAGATCAATACGGAGTCAGCACACTCAGGTCTCAAATTAAAGTCCACCACCAAGAACTCTACAATTATTATATTAGACTTTTAATAATGAAAAGGTGTAATAATAATAATAATAATAATAATAATAATAATAATAATAATAATAATAATAATAATAATAATAATAATAATAATAATAATACTATTTGAACAGAATTATGAGAGGATGCGATTGGGTAAAATAAGCAGTTCTAGTAGAAAGCTGGCCTTCTGCGGGAGTAATGAAGACATTCTTAAAGCGTGGAATAGTGAATACGAGTGTATAGTAATATTGTTTGGATTCATCCATCAAT
>CM022765.1:26779860-26822360 GCA_012411365.1 Ameiurus melas
TCCTTGGTACTGAATTACAGCTCTCCATGGAACTGAATCATAGCTGTCCATGGTACTGAATCACAGCTCTCCATGGAACTGAATCATGGCTGTCCATGGTGCTGAATCACAGCTCTCTATGGAACTGAATCATGGGTGTACATGGTACTGAATTGTAGCTCTCCATGGTACTGAATCACATATGTGCATGACATTGACATGAAATTAAATCACAGCTGACCATGGTAGTGAATCAATGCTCTCCAATGTCACTGAATTACAGCTCTCCACAGGACTGCACAACAGCTGTCCATGGTACTGAAACACAGCTGTCCATGGTATATAGTTCTTCACAGTACTGAATAAACACTAAACATGTTACTGAATCACAGCTGGCCATAATACTGAATCACAGCTGAACATTGGCCTGTTTCACATTTTCCACAAGTGGCTGAAGTGCTTTTATTGTTAATCATACCTATTACACTAAAACTTTAGTAGTTTATATGTAGAACAGTGTGTGGTGCTAAATCATAGACTCTGTGCTGTTGAGTTATGGCTGTTTGTGGTGCTGAATTATAGACGTCCATGGTGCTGAAGTGCTTTGTTTCATCATCCTGCTACAATAACACTTTAATAGTTTAGATTTATGGGTGTGTAGGGTGCTAAATCCCAGCTGTCCGTGGTTCCTCTGTGCAGAACACTGCTGGAGTTTCGTTATGTTCCAGTCTGAATGTTTGCACTGAACTATGGTGTAAAGGCAGAAAAAAGTACAAATATTGATTTAGCCAATGCCACACACACACACACACACACACACACACACACACACACACACACACACACACACACACACACACACACACTCTCTCTCTCTCTCTCTCTCTCTCTCTCTCTTTCTCTCTCTCTCTCTCGGTGGTTGCCTTGATATCAGATAAATACTAACACATGATGCTAAACAGAGAACTAGAGATGCCTCTCTCTCAGGAAGCACATTTTGGGCGATTACTTCATTTCCCTCCTCAGACAGGGAACCCAATCACACTGAAATAAGCCAATCCCCATCTCTGTTCCCGTCTCCTCTTCCCTGCTGCTCTCACTGAGCTCACAGGGAGGTTTATGTTGCAGCATGGAGAAAAGGAGAGCTGTTTTGGCGCCATGCAGACCCCCAGTGGTACCCCCAGTGGTACTGAAGAGGTTCTCCTGCCCCCAAACCACCCTACCCAGTCTTCTGCAAATACCTCAGTCTGAACAACAGCACGGTGAATGATCAGAGTGACATAAACAGAGAGGGATAACAAAAGAGAATTGCAGAATTCGAAAATCATCAGAAAACAAATTCCCAAAGAACCATAAAACTGCACCCAAAGTTTTAGAACAGAACTTCACACCCACATCAGAAATTCAGAACTTGCATCAAAACATTAAAACAAAGTCCTTTAGAACTATATTTAAGAACTGGATGAAGACTTCAAAAGAGCACGAGAACACTAAATTATGACTTAAAACTCTATCTGATGTCTGGAACAGAACTTTGGAACCACATCAAGAACTTTGGAAATGAAGCAGTACTCCAGAAAATATTTTTAGAACAGCACCAGAATTCTAGAAAGCAATTTCAGAATAGCATCTGCTGGGCAGAACTTAGCTTCAGAAATGCATCAGAACTATAAAATAGAATGGAAGGGTACTCTAGAACAGAACCTCCTAACCACATCAGATTATTAGGACTGTGTCAACACTCTGAAAGTAATGTCAGAACTGTGAAACAGAACTAGCTTTCTAGATCAGATAAAACTATAAAACGGCACTAAACCCGAAAAGTTATTACAGAACAGCCAGCATCTACTTCATAGAAGTGCACTTCAGTACTCTAAAATAGAACAATAGAACAGAATCAGTGCTCTAGAGCCAAACTTCAGAATTGCATCAGGAATGACAGAACTTTAGACTTTCATCTGGTCTCCTCTCTTCATGTCTTTATCTTCAGAAGGCATACCACTCTGTTGCATCCATCATATTCTTAGTTTCAGTCACTCCTGCATTCCTGTGTGTGTGTGTGTGTGTGTGTGTGTGTGTGTTAGATTAAAGAGCATGTCTCTCCGGGCCCAGCTGGTCAGCATATGCTGGCGTTTAGGCTTGGCAAGCTGAGCTGAAAAATTAGCAGCCGATGAATCATAGCAGCCGAGAGCCTCCCGGCTGCTACATGCTAAAACACTCGCTGTGATTTATTACACCGTCGCAAAGAGACATGTCTGTACTGTGTGTGTGTTAATGTGTGTGTAATTATGCATATGTTAGTATACAGGCAGTCTCTGAATGCGTGCGTAATGGTGTGTGGATTCACAGTGTGTGTGTTTACAACAGAGTCATCACTCTATCACTTATTCCTGATGTTCCTGCTCCTTTGGCAGTGTAAGCTGTAAGGCAGCCATGTGTGATGCTATTGTGAACAGAGCTCAGCCCTGAAACCATCCACACACACCACAGATCAATAACGCATGTGACCCACATGCATCATGAACAACAATAAGAATCATCACGTGTATGAGCCGATGTGCCGAGTGTTGACCATTCAGATCTGTCTAGTTACATTATAGCTGCTGAAGATGTCGGAAATCTTAAAGTTGCAGCTTTACCCGCTGACTTCACCTTTGCAAAGCGCTGACACTGGAGATGTTACATAAATACCTCCTTACAGAAAAGTTCACAACTGTCCACTGTCAGGACATGGGTCGATTACCCTAATGTGTTCACCTGTACTGTGTCTCACCTTGAATATAATCTGGTTCTTTCTGTCCTGTTCTTTTTGTTCATCAGTAAGAAATCCAAGTTCGTTTCTGTCATGAGTGTTTCCTGATGACTTTTTGGTTATGGATGTTCTTGCATTAAGCTTGGTTACCTTTCCTTAACCGTCATGAAAAACCACCATTATAATCATTGTTTTTAAAATAATATGAACACACGCTGAGCATGCACACTCATGTCCTGTGAATCGAATGCCAGGGAAAATTCCTCTAGTGACCACTGGAGGCCTCACGCGCCTGAATTCTAACACGGAACCCCATTACCCAAGAACAACCAGGACTACATTGCCCAAGAAGCCGCAACCAAGAACTGATTACAAGCTCACCTGTGCTGGGTAACAGAGATAATCTAAACCATGTTTGTTTGCTCACTCGCCACGAAGTGTTGTTTTCCACGTTCACGTCTCCAAATGCTATTGTTTCTGTGTTGTTTTCTTCATGGTTAAACTGCTGTATGGGTTGGTGGACTTTGCTGTTTGTTGCATGTTTCCTGCCATTGAATCTGCTGATACCGCTGCTCAAGCCTGACTACACTGTGTACTACGCTGTTTGCAAATAAAACCGCATATGGATCCCAATCAGCCTGAGCCGTCGTCACATCCTGCCTTTCACACCTGCTCATTACATTGTGAGTGGTGAGGGTTATTTAAATGTTACATAATGAACACCTGCATTAATCCATGATTAACAAATAAAAGACAATAATTAAGACATAACAGAAATATTCAAATGTTTCTGGTGGGTATTAACCTGTAATAACTTTTTAATAAAATACGAGCACTTATTTTATGCTGGAATTAATGTTCTTGTTACTCATAGTTTACGATTCTAGAAGTTCTACCTCTACAGACTGTAACAGTCAGGAGTACTGTGTGTGTGTGTGTGTGTGTGTGTGTGTGTGAGGTTGTGTTATTTAGAGGCTGGCTGTAAAACTGTCTGAGGAATGAACAGACTTTAGCCTAATGAGCAGAAAGGCACACAGTTACAGCTTCAATGTGGTCAGCACTTCTTCCTGATGAAATATTACCCATCACACACACACACACAAAACACACAGAACACACACACACACACACACACACACACACACACACACACACACACACACACACACACACACACACACACACACACACACACACACAGCAACAGCCACAAAACAACTACACTGCAGGAAGAAAGAGAGAAAGGGAGAGTGTGTGTGTGTGTGTGTGTGTTTTTTTTTTTTTTTTTTTTTTTTTTTTGTGTCTCACCTGCGTAAAGTTCAGGTGCATAAACTGCTCCCACTACAGGATTCAGTTTCCAGCCTGCAAAACACATGCACACACAACACACACACACACACACACACACACACACACACACACACACACACAAAATTTAGAAATACAGCAAGTGAAAAATAGAAGAGAGAAGAAATCTATGTATCTATGACTATTTATTTTAATGAATGTATTATTATGACTGAGCTGTTCTGTACAGTGAGTGATTAATAATCGTGGCATACACTATATATATATATATATATATATATATATATATATATATATATATATATATATATATATATTTTACACACATATATACATAAATAAAAAAAAAAAAAAAAAGTATCTCTATATATACAGTATCTCACAAAAGTGAGTACACCTCTCACATAAAATTTTTTTTGATGATATCTTTTCATGTGACAACACTGAAGAAATGACACTGTGCTACAATGTAAAGTAGTGAGTGTACATCTTGTGTAACAGTGTTAATTTACTGTCCCCTCAAAATAACTCAAAACACAGACATTAATGTCTAAACCGCTGGCAACAAAAGTGAGTACACCCCTAAGTGAAAATGTCCACATTGTTCCCAAAGTGTCAATATTTTGTCTGGCCACCATTATTTCTCCAGCGCTACCTTAACCCACTTTGGCATGGAGTTCACCAGAGCTTCACAGGTTGCCACTGGAGTCCTCTTCCACTCTTCCATGACGACATCACGGAGCTGGTGGAAGTTAGAGACCTTGTGCTCCTCCACCTTCCATTTGAGGAGGCAGTGATGGAAAAATAATTGTGAGCACATGAAATATTGACACTTTGGGCCCAATTTGTACATTTTCACTTAGGGGTGTACTCACTTTTGTTGCCAGTGGTTTAGACATTAATGTCTGTGTGTTGAGTTATTTTGAGGGGACAGCAAATTGACACTGTTACACAAGCTGTACACTCACTACTTTACATTGTAGCAAAGTGTCATTTCTTCAGTGTTGTCACATGACAAGATATCATCACATATTTACACAAATGTGAGGGGTGTACTCACTTTTGTGAGATACTGTATATATATAGAGAGAGACATTCAATGATAGATATAGAGAGAGAGAGAGAGAGAGAGAGAGAGAGAGCAAGAAAGAGAAAGAGAGAGTGAGTGAGTGAGCATGAGTGTGAGAGAGAAATCTTTACTGGAAACTGTCAGTAACCAACGTTACGGCGTGAACCCAGTGGTTGTACCAGCATTCTGTTTGATCATGTACTGTATAAACTTAAGCCTCAGTACCGTTTGTGTAAGGATTTGCTGCCTTCTTGTTTGTCATCACTCTCGCTGTAGCGTTGTTCACCTGCTCACACAAAGAGGAAATATGAAGAGAAATGTTAAAAGAGGGCATTAGGTCACAAAAACATCAGCAGAACAGTGTGGAGTCAGTGCACGGCATGCAACGTGTGCGTGTTGTTTTATTTAGCCTCATCATCTCAGTCATGCTGCTGTACAAAATGAATAAATCAATTAAAACGACATTTAAAAAAAAGAAAGAAGAAGGACAAACCCATAGCAAATGAAAACACTTACTCCAGCATCAATTTCTGAGACACGGTGAATGAATGAATTTAAATACACACCACATGCACATGACAAGAACCACTGAAATCTGCGAGAATCGTTGTCTGATAATCCAGGTGAAATTCAAAATAACATTGAAACGAAATAAAAAGTAAAATAATGTGAAAATGCATTTGCAATCTTATATGATCAAGAGATATGATTGGATGATCCCATGCTAGTGTTCTCCAATCAGAGACAAGGATGAGGCTTTGTGCCTTTCTTCAAGGGATATCACTCAGACATACAACACACAAACACACACACAGAAGTGAAGTGAAGAGAAGAGAAGAGTAGAAAGAAAACAGCGAGGAGTAAGAGAGTTAAAGACAGGAAAATGAGAAAGGAGAAAGGCAGAGGGAAGACGGAATGAAAAGAAGAAAAAAGGAGAGAAGCACCTCGATTTTGCGTCCCTCTACGATTGTACCATTTAGTTTCTCCCGCGCTCGATCGGCATCTGTGCTCGTTTCGAAAGTTACAAAACCAAAGCCCTGAGGATGAATGCAGAGAAGAACAGAGCACAGAGGAGGAGAGAAGGTGTTGTGAGAGAGACAGAACAGAGAAAGAGGAAAGGGAGGAAGGCAAAGAATAAAGCACGGTGAGCAGCAGGAAGTGGACAGCACCAGAGAGGAAGTAACACTTCATTACAGACAGGTTAGCGGAAAAAGAGGAGAGCAGTGAGGTCTCCGGGGGAAAACGGCGATACATAAAGGAGGAAGCGAGACACAGAACTGTTCTATTAAACTTTAAATTGTGGTTTAAACTTTAAACTTTAAATAGAATTTCCAGTTAAACACGTCACTCCTGTAAGGATTTACATGCACTAAACCTGCTTACTGGAAACACAGATTTTACAATAACGATCCAAGGTTTTCACAATTAACGAGATCAAAATAATATCATCAAAAGGAAAAACAAACAAACAAAAAAAAAAACATTACAAAGTCTGGGGATAGTCAAATGGAAGACTGTAGACTGGATGTTCACCCAGCGAAACAAAATCAATCGAGCCATAGCTCAGTTTTCTGAAGCAGATCCTCTTGAGCAGTTAATCCAACCACAAGCATGCCACACAACACCTCTACACAAGTGATTCAGCTGACGGCAGCTCATTGGACCAGAGACTAAAAACATCAACTCAGGAAGGAGACAATATTCACAGATGTTGATACATTTTTTTTCTTTCATTTTTATCTCTCCTCTCTGGTCTGATTAGCAAACTCACATCATTGCTTGTTTAAGAAAAAATAATAATTATGACAGAGTGTTTAAAGATGCCTGGGAAGGGAAGTGTGCGTTTACTTATGCTGTGACAAATTTGAAACACATACAGTATGTGAACGAGATTACAAACTGGCACCATCCACAAAGAGAGAACAGTGCATTCAGAGCACACACCAATGGCTAAATGAATTCTCGGAACATTCCCACACCACTGTAGGTTTTCCTGCGTATCTTTTTTCCCCCGTCTTATTTACACCTTTTTTCTCCCCATGCACAAATAATTAGCGTACATAAGATGGGGTGAGAAAGCAGCCGCCATTTTTCAAAGCGGACAAACATATCAAATGCAAATTGCCAAAGCGTCATAGGAAAATAGATTGTTTATTAATGGCCCGCTCGATTCATTATGCCGATACGCTGGTGGGAAGGGGGGTGGGGATGGGTGGGGGAGAGGGGCAAGGCACAATGGGATTTGTAGGACACAAACAATAAATGTGTGCTGTAGAGGGGGGAAAAAGATTTATCCAGAGTTAATCTAATCACGCTGATGGTGGGGCAGAGAGGAACATGGAAAAGTGGATTCACCAGAAAAGGGTAAACATTCTGTCATTTCCAGCCAGGAAGTAAAATATATATTTAGTCTTCATTCCGGCACAAAGAAGAACGAAGAAAAAATAGGAGCTCATTTACTGATGAATCACAGAAATCTTTCATTTCAGCTTTCTCTGGGTTTTTTCAGCTAGAGGGAAATGAAACCAGCATAAAGAGGAGATACCGGGGAAAATACTGGGGAGGAATGAAGAGTGAAGAAGAACTTACCTTAGATCCCCGCTCATTAAAAATGATCTCCACGTCTAAAATCTTCCCAAATTGCTGCAGAGGGAAGCGAGAAAAGGGAAGAGAATGATTTATACAACATATAAAGCTAAATATGTGTTTATATTGTGTTTATTACTAGTATTAACTGTAGTATAATTTGTTAGAATAGAGCTCAAATTGTACAGCGTTCCTTTGCAACTTGTTTCACTCCCGACTCAACTTAATTTTTTGTCTACCCTTCTCTCACTCCGTCTTCTGTCTTTCTGCTTTCTCCTCTTGTCCACCCATCTCCGTCTTACTGTTTCACTCTTTGTGTGTGTGTGTGGAGTGAAAGTGATGTGATGGGTCGCTCCCACGGGCCCTCCTCTCTTTCAGTCAGTGATTAAGGTTCAGGCCGCGTCATAATGAACCTGAGGTAGGAGGTTGAGTGGAGAATGCCTCCCTTAACAATCTGAGAACGAGGGAGACTTTTAATTGCTGTCTGTGGCTGCCGTATTATTTCATTTAATCCAATTACCGTGTCAAACTCGTCACGTCGCCTTCATTTAGACACGACAGGGAGAAACTCGCCCCCAGTTTGGATAAGCCATGTGACTCAATAAAACAGAGGCTAATCGGTTGATGTTATTCTCACAAATAGCTACAATGTGACAGGAAATCTCGGATCTGATTAATTAAAGTTGATCTAATTAGAATGTTTATTCATTGACTCAGACTAAGATACATTCAATCCTTTCCCTCCATACTTCCTAGTCAGTCTTCCTCGGGTGATG
This sequence comes from Ameiurus melas, assembly GCA_012411365.1. Taxonomy (NCBI): domain Eukaryota; kingdom Metazoa; phylum Chordata; class Actinopteri; order Siluriformes; family Ictaluridae; genus Ameiurus; species Ameiurus melas. Next base: position 26,788,331 of record CM022765.1, read on the forward strand.
CTGGGTGTCTCAGGAACAGGAGTAAATCTCCGGTGCTTATCAAGTCATAATGGGCTGTTAGCATAGATTAATTATACTGGTTGAAAGGTCGTCACTACCACCAGGGACCATTTATTACTATTGAGCATGTCCAGTCTGCTACCCGGACTCTCCTGTTTCTCTCCCAGTTAATTCACATCACAGGAACAGCTTCAAGTGATGTTGTTGTGCTAGACAATTAGCTTGACAGAAAAGTTACAAATGCTGTGGTGTTTCCATTCAGTAGCACTAATAAATTAGCAATGCCATGTGGTGTAGTGTATACAATGTGTATGTAGAGTACATAATGTGAGCTGTGTATGCAGTGTATGTAGTGTATATAATGTATATAGTGTGTGTAGTGTATATAATGTGTAGTGTATGCAGTGTATATAATGTGTGTAGTGTGTATGTAGTGTATATAATGTATGTAGTGTGTAGTGTATATAATGTGTGATGTGTAGTGTAGTGTATATAATGTGTGTAGTGTGTATGTAGTGTATATAATGTGTGTAGTGTATGTAGTGTATATAATGTGTGTAGTGTGTATGTAGTGTATATGATGTATGTAGTGTATGTAGTGTATATAATGTGTGTAGTGTATATGATGTATGTAGTGTGTGTAGTGTATATGATGTGTGTTGTATAGTGTAGTATAGTCCCCTGTAATGTGAAAAATAGCTAAGCGTCTGTCCTTTTAAATGATTGATGAACTTTTCTGAACAGGGAGAGGGTTGTGTAGGAGTAAATATATCAGCAGTTTGGGGGAAAGCCTTTTCTTAAAATCGGTAAGGCGAGTAATTTAAGCTTTAATCTTTCATTTTTGACCCATAGGTTACATTAGCATTCTTCAGCAAAGCTATAAATTTGCTGCCAAATATGGTCACAACAAAAAAACATCATGCGACTGAAACACAAGTCTATTAGTATCCTGTTATTATAAATACAGCAAGTGAAATAAGCATTGTATTGCACGTTCCAACATTTTTTTAGTAAATATATTTCCAATGCGGTAATTCATGTGAAATTTTGACCAGACATCAGTATTAACTCAAGAAATCCAGAAATATAAAGTCTTCACAACATTACAGTCCATAAATAAAGATACGCGTAATCAAGTGGAATGACAAGGGAAAAAGTATTGAACACGCTAAGAAAAAGAAGTTCTCTGAGGCAAGGTAAGGCAAGGAAGCAACTGAAATTCACAAGTAATTATACCCCCTATCTGTGTGAATTAATATCAGCTGGGTTAGTAAATTGATGGTCTTTAAAAAGGCTTTTTGTTACCAAGGTATCATACAAGAAACATCTCATGATGTGGAAAAGCAAAAGCTCTCCCAAACCTTTGTGACTTTATTGCTGAGAAACATATTGAAGGAATTGGATACAGACGTATTTAAAAACTTCTGAATCTTCCAGTAAGCACCATTGGGGCCATCATCTACAAGTGGAAGCAACATCACTCCATCAAGAGCTCCAGAAACACTTGGAGGAAGCAGGTACCATTGTCACAGAGAAAACAATGCACTCCACTGCTCACACTCAGCCTGCAAGACTCCATTACTAATGAAAAGGCATGTGGAGGCTCGTTTAAAGTTTGTTACAAGTCATTTGGACAAGCCTATGAAATGCTTGGAGAGTTTAGTCTGGTCAGATGAGAGCAAAATTTTAATAAGAGCAAAAGAGAACGTTGTGGATGTCATACTACACACCATGTTTGGAGAAGAAATGGCACTGCCCATTCCCCTAAAAACACTACACCAACTGTGAAGTTTGGAGGTGAAGCATCATGGTGTGGGGCTGTTTATCATCACATGGTACTGGCAGACTTCATATAATTGAAGGAACGATGAATGGAGCCCTTTACCAGGAGATTCTTGAGAAGAATCTGCTGCCATCCACCAGGATGATGAAGATGAGACGTGGGTGGAGTTTCCAGCAGGGCAACAATCCAAAGCATACAGCAAAGGAAACTCTCAATTGGTTTCAGAGTAAAAAAAATCAAGGTGTTAGAACGGCCCAGGCAATCACCTGACTAGAATCCAATTGAACAAGAATTAAATACAATATGTTTAGAAGAACGGGCCAAAATCACACCTGAATACTGCGGCCCATTAATTTCTTCATACAGGAAGTGTCTTGAAGCTGTCATTACAAACAAAGTCTTCTCCACTAAGTATTGAATACATTTCAGTTAGCATGTTCAATACTTTTTTCCCATGTAATTCTTCTTTATTACACATAACTTAATTTATGGACTTTAATGTTGTGAATTCTTTATATTTCCGGATTTCTTGAGTTAATACTGATGTCTGGAGAAAATTTCACGTGAATAACCTCACTGGAAATAGATTTACTGAAAAAATGTTGACGCATTCAATACTTATTTCCCCCGCTGTATGTTGTATGTGACACCAAATCAATGGAGGATTCATTTTACTAGCCAGTACTTTTTATAATTATTAGTTCTCTCTCTCTCTCTCTTTCTGTCTGTGTATGTATGTGTGCATACATCTTTCCATTTCACAGACTGCTGTCATTGGTGAAATGATATACAAATTAATGAGACAAAGAGTTTCTGTGTGTGACAGTGCTGATGATAAGAGGCACAACAAAATATTTTTGGGGCTTTTTGGGACAAACAACATCATTGCATACTTCGTGGTTTTAAAATGTATTCTACTGAGACTGACTGCTGCAGGTGAAGCTGGAAGAGTGTGCTCGGAAAACTTTTCAACTCTGTCACTAAACACCAAAGACCTCAAAACAGAAACCCACAGCCTGACTTTTATCTTCAGACTTCAGTTCTTTTCCTCTCGTACTCATCATCTTATACATCTTTCTATCCTTTACAACACTTAATGATCCTCTCACATCACATCAAATTAGCAGGCTTACCCGAGTGATGTTAGGTATCACTTTTGGCTAGGTCATGTTAGCAGAGCTTTTAGCTAATTAGTGACATTTGCCTGAACTAGCTGCCTGGCTGATCAGTCCTTCTCAGCTTTACGATTGAGAGAGAGTCATTAGCATAGTGCTGGCTAACATTTTTATTGTTCTGCATATAACAGATGGAGCATATAGAAGAAGAACTGGCACATTTGGGCGGTGGGGCTATGTAGTGTGTGCCTTGAGGGCAGTGAAAACAATGCGCAGAGCCTCGTAGCGCTTGTGAGCGATTACTGCAGCACATTTGGCCGGATGGCTTGACATGCATCCATTGCAAATAGACAAAGTTTTGGATAGTGATAAATTTCCTGGGCGATTCTCGCCAACATCGCTAGCGGCGATCAATTCAAAACCCTCTCTCATGCCAGCTTGTGTGTGTGTGTGTGTGTTTAACAAGCCCTCTTATCATCATAAATCCACAAGCCACAAACACTTTCACCACATGCACAAAGCCTTCGAGCTAATTACCAGCTCGGCCAGGCCCTGATCCAACACGTAGAACAATAAAGCAGACAATTGAAGAGAGAGAGAGAGAGAGAGAGAGAGAGAAAGATCACAGGCCCAAACTAATGAGTGCTGCTCAAACAAGCCAAAATGCAGCTGTTATTGAGCTGCAGTTCAACAACAGGAAACAGAAGAAAGAAAATTTGTCCAGAAATGAAATGTACACAACATTCTCTTTCCTCCAAGCGCGGCTACACAGCCAAGACACGATCACTTCTTTAGCTTTCTACTGAGGAAGTTTGTTGCCTCCAGGTTATTGTTACACTCTCGCTTCACAGCCTTATATTAACATACGTCAATGTTGCTATAGTGACGGATCGTTCACAGGTGGACGCCCCACATAAACATCACGGTGCAGATGCTTCTTTAACATTCCTGGAAGGAGTCTCCAGTGTCAGAGGCATTAACATGACAAGCCGTGACAATTTTTTTCTTCTCTGGCCCTACTGCCTTTGATCAATAATAACTTGGACCTAGAGTATACTCTTATTACATCGCAGAAATTCTATTATAAAATTCCGCATGAACTCTAGGGTCACTCACCCCGAACATCTGTCTGAGGTCAGGGTCGCGGAAGCGGAAGGGGATGTTGGAGACATGGAGCCGTTTAGGCTGCTGTTTCTCTGGCGACTCTGAGGACGACAGCGTCTCTGTTTGCGTCACGTCATCTGTCTGAACGAAACACAACACAACACACACGCACAATCATCAGTTAGTAATTCCTGTGCACGGTGAGTTCATCATGACAGATTTGTAACGTTGCTGACAAGCCAAATTCTTTTTTTTAACACAACATATACCTCAGACATCACAATTAATATCTTTGCCGACTGATATTGCTGCATTAGGTCTCTTACAGACACGTACATTTATTCATGCAAATGAGACTTTGCCTGATTAAATATGTGTACATTTGCATACTTAATAAAAGTTAAAAATCTAGTCCTTTGATGATTTTAGAAATAAAAGTGTTTGTTGAGCTGTGTAGACCTTTACAGAAAAAAAAACAACAACATTGCTTTATTGTTTAAATACCATGAGCTGTTATTAGAAAGAAAAAAAAAACATATTTAATCCAACATAAACCCAACAATAATCAACAATATGGGAAATTTATTAGGATGGTACTGCTTGAAGTACCATGAGATGGTTTTGGACCTCAATTCCAAATGGGCATTCTCTCTGTGGTTGCTGCGATGGCCTTAGGACTACATTGCCACATAAAATTTCACTCTCAGGTCTCCTTTAGAGAACAGTGGACAAGTTCAACAAAACAGACTTCATGTAAAAACCATAATGAACTTCCTTTTACTTTCACACTATTCGTTATTACCCAGATGAAGATGGGTTCCCTTCTGAGTCTGGTTTCTCTCAAGGTTTCTTCTTCTTAACGTCTTAGGGAGCTTTTCCCTCACCTTGCTCAATAGGAACAAATTCACACGCTTAAAAACTGTTTTCCTGTATTTATATGGTTCTGCTTAGAAGCTGCTTAGAGACAATGTTCGTTGTTAAAAGTGTCATATAAATAAAATGTAATTGAATTGAAATTCCCCTGTTTATATCTTTCTAATTATAGATAGGAATGAACCTGTGAAATGAATGCAGCTCTTCTAGAAACTGAAATGTGTTTGTGTGTTTGTGTTTCCATTCCAATTATTGTGATTTATAAGGGATTTATTGAGGAATTTGAAGGAAATGTATATTGTAATGTTGCATAAACTGATTAACACGCACACGCACACACACACACACACACACACACACACACACACACACACACACACACACACACACTGACAGAATGTATTATATATGTATATTGTGTGCATATCTGTTTATGTATCATGGAGCAAATGCAGCAAAATCACATGCATGAAATTTCATTGTTTAAAAAAAATAATAAATTACAAGCTGTCCACTGTAGCAATTCGGTTCAGATTATAATAATAATATAATAACGTGTAATAGCATAAGGCGACCTTGTCAATAAAAGTGTAACATTATATCTGTGATGCCAGTAAAAATACTCAAACTGAACTGACGTGATCTGAGGAGAGAACGAGAGAAGTTTCCATATATCAGATACCCCCTTAGCGAACAGCCTCATTGCATTAGTATAGCTTATTTGAAGAGTTTTAATATGGGATTAAGCAGGAACTGTTACCCTGAGGAATGAAGAACTCTGCAATGTTTTGAGTTATGACATATCAACAGGTCACAGGATCGACTCAGCACACTGAACTGTGAACCTGAGAAGTGTGAGTGTTCTCTAGCTTTACACCCATCCTCTAAAGCATTACACTTCTACAGGATCCATAAAGAAAGTGTCTGCCATCCTCAGGGAAAGCTGTGTCCCAGAATCCCCTGCTGCTTTATGCTGTACATTCAGCTCCTGACTAATCACACCCGCCTGCACCTTATTTACTAATGAACTTAAACTAGTTCACTTTAGTTTTTGCATGATGTTTTGGTTTGTTTGCCTTTGTCCTGTAGTTTCTTTAACTAAAGTCCTTTATGTATGTGTTGTATCATGTGTACATCTCCTGCTACCTTCTCAAACCTCACAACACGTGCTGATAACTAACCTACTGACAAAACATACTGAAATGTGTACCTATTGACACCTAAATGGATGACTGGTCACTGAGGTGTAGTGTTACACACACACACACACACACACACACACACACTGCAGGTTCACCTACATGGTCATGTCGTTATACCGTCATCACTCATTCTCTACACTCTTCACCTTCTCCATCACAAGCTGCACTTGCAAGCATCTGCTTCTGATAAGCACACAGAATCTCTCCCCCTCTCTGCCTCTCTCTTTCTCTCCCCCCTCTCTAACACACACTGGAGGAAGTTTACTTGCCAGCGTGTCTTTTTCCAAGTGACCTAACAAGCAATATTTAAAATAATTGGACTGAACGGCTGTCAGTCTGTGTGTGTGTGTGTGTGTGTATGTGTGTGTATGCTCGCAATCCTATCAATATGGGGACATCGGCCTGATAACACACCAATAAGGTTGGGACATGTGTGATTGTATGGATCGAAAATCGAGTCCCCACAATATTAAGCATTGCAGCATGTTGATTTTATCAAGTTGAACCCCCACCCCTCTCCCCCACCAAAAATCTCATTAGTCCTCAACACTGACATTTACTCGATAAACGTCCGTATGTGTATGGGGGGACTGCCTCAAGTGTGTGCATGCCCCCTCTGGCCAAAGACTATAAAAACAATTGGGCTTGCACACTTGATTACGTAGTACAGCAATGCTGAACTCCGATTGGTTGAAATGGAAGAAGTTGATGAACTCCGATTGGTTGAAACAGCAAGCAATCACGGGAGCTTTGAGCCAATGAGCTAGTATGTTGTTGAATATCTCAGTTTAATGAGGCACAGATTGAGTTAGTTGAATTAGCACAGCACCCACAGTTTGTGAGTCATGTTGGAATACAAAGACCTAATCGACTCTCTGGAAAGTAAAAGAAGACAATGAATTTACCACATATACATTTTATATATTTATAAATATATAGTGCCGACGCCATATTTAAAGACCTGCTCATGGTTTAGTCTGTGATTCAATACAGGGATATATAAAGACTATATACAGGATGTACTGTATAAATATGTATAGACATAAGCACAAATGCTATAAACATATACCGCGTATATATATATATATATATATATATATATATATATATATATATATATATATATATATATATATATATATATATATATATACATGCATGTGTGTGTGTGTGTGTGTGTGTGTGTGTGTGTGTGTGTGTCTATCTATATATTATATATTCAGTGGCAAGAAAAAATTTGTGAACTCTTTGGAATTTCATGGTTTTCTGAATAAATTTGTCATAGAATGTGATCTGATCTTCATCTAAGTCATGGGTATTGACAAATAAAATGTGCCTAAAAGCATAACACAAAAAAATTCTGACAGTCTGCTCTGTCCCTTCCGGTTGAGAGCTTCTGTGTTTTCCAACCAGTCCAGCTTGCTGTTAATGTGCACTCCCATTATGAGTCCACCATGTCTATTTTCTCCCCCTAGATGGTTATAGGTGTTGGGGGTTTTCTGTTTCAACAGAAGTCCAATATGAGTTCTTTACTCTTGCCGATGTTGAGCTGAAGGTGGTTATCCTCAGACCATCTGACAAAGCTCAACACTATGCCTCTGTGTGAAAGCACAGTTCCTTGAGGTGCGCCGGTGTTGCACATCACCACATCTGACAGGCTGCCATGCAGTAGGACGTACTGTGGTCTGCTGGTGAGATAGTCCATGATCCACGCCACCATGTGGTGGCCTACCCGCATGTCGCAGAGCTTTTCTGCAAGTGGTGGTGGGGGGGGGGGTGATGCTGTTAAATCCACTAGAACAATTTAAAAACATGATTCTCAATGTGCTTCCTGGCCTCCCCAGGTGTGAGTAAGCTATAGGTAGATGATTGCATCGTCCTCACATCACATCGTTCTCACATCGTTTGGGTCTAGTATGCAAACTGCAGTGGTTAAAGGGAGTCACTTACAATCAGCTTCAGGCGCCTCATGACCAGTTTCTCAAAAGTCTTCATGATATGTGAGGTCAGCACAACAGGTCTGTAGTCATTTGAGGTACTGGGATGACCTTTCTTGGGCACCGGAACAATGCAGGAGCTCTTCCACAGTAGGGGCACCTTTTTCAGCCTTAGGGAAAGTACACAGTCATTACAATGGCGTGAGCGAACTTCTTGGGCAAATTGTATGGTCTCAGTCCCACAGCCAGTAGTTCTATATCTGGCATACACATGCTCTCCTTCACCATTATTTGTCTAGCGTTGGAGCATTTTGAGTTTCCATTCTTCTTACCGCTCTGTTGTCCTCTGTGAACTCGCACTAGTGTGAAGCCGGTTAGCTCGACCAAAGAATCAGTAATGTTTCCTGTTAGCCATGTCTCCATGAAGCACAACAACTGGGCCCCTGTACTTGCGCTGTCTACTCGTCAGTGCTGCAATCGCGTCTTACTTTTTGGCCAGTAATCTTACATTTCCCATAACAAATGATGAAGGCAAGGTTTGAATCTCCTTTATCTCTCCCGCTTCTCTTTAACCTTCATGCCTGCGCTCATCCCTCCATGTGCCTCCGCAGCTCCACTGGTATGTCCATCAGCAAAGCCACCACTCTGATCTGATACATCAGGAGCTGCTCTGGGTGCTCTTGGTGGCTCCAAAAATATGGCAAGAAACACATTTAAAATGACAAATTTGGGCACAAATATAGACAATAGGGTGAAATAAAAGGCCTGGCATAAAACCAGAATGATAGAAAGTTTCAAAGAGGTGAAAAAATCTGCCACTTGCATCGGCGCCTACTTGATTCTTGATATACTGAATGTATATGTATTTTTACAGCATCACTTCCATTACGTAACATTGTGGTTGAAGAAGAAACTGATATTCTGAGCTTGTAGAGTGTGTAGGGATGGATGTAGAGTGTCTAGGAATGCTTAGAACAGTGACAGTCAGTAACTATATGGCACTGCTCACATGCTACATGCTGTTTGTGTAACAGGATTTATCCTCTACTTTTATATTTAATAGTGACGGTTATTGTTTCAGGTGACAAAGTGTGGAATAGTTGCAGACAGTAATTGTCTGGAGTCAGGTGATACCTCTGGAGATGATACCCAGTGCACTCAACATCCAGGTAATTAAACTGCTTTAATTCATGCATGTTCCAAACAGAAAATGCTTTGTCTGCACAATGTATTCTGCCAATGTAGGCAAAGGAGTGCTTTCTGTTTCATATACTTCAGTTATGACCTTTATGCAGTACGGCTCCTTAAACTTGCGATGCATATACTAACACCTTCTGCTTTTCTCATGTGGACATTGCTCACCTACCTAATATACTTCAGCCATGAAATGCCACACCGCAACCAGGCTGTGCATTTGCTAACCTCTTGAGTTCTCTCTTGCAGACTATGCTCGTTTGACCCATCCATCTCAAAGCTGCACCCCAGCTGTGCTATGTATTTTCCAAACCTAATTTCATGTACTTTTTACCAGGGCTGCCTCAATACTGTTGCAAGATGCCCTGTCTACCTTCTCAGCCACTGCGTGTCATATTCCTGGTTTTATTTCTCAGCAGAAGCTATTTCTCTCTGTGTTGCTCTTCCATAGTGTTATGCCAGTATTAGGGACCCTCCATTTTTGTTTCTCTCTCTTGGGACCAGTCTCTACATTACCTAAATTACTTCTAGCAATCTTTCACTAATATCAGTTTACTGCTCTTGGCCGGCTGGACATAGATTCTATAAAGTTGCGGTGCTTTGACCCTTCACCGTCCACCCTATGCTATCTTTGTGTGTCCAATCTTGTAACCCTTGCTACCAACACAGGCTTGTAACTTGAACTTAAGCTGAATCCAGGATCCTGGAAAGCGTTGTAAAAAAAAGCTCAGGTTATCAATTTTCTGACCATTTTTCTGTTGTGCAATTCCAGTATGTTAAATGTGTCGTTAAACTGGCAAATAGGCTTATTAGTGTACATTGGTATGAAACTGCTTTTCGTATATATATATATATATATATATATATATATATATATATATATATATATATATATTTATTAAGTCTCCACAATGTACACCAGGTCCCCACAAGATGTCTTCTTTGCTTGGTGTGTGTTAGCCTAAAATACTCTACAACTGTACACTGTTTAGCTTAGTTACAGTAAAGTATACCAACATACTTTTACTTTTGGACTAGTAACTGTTGTGCCTATTTCAGGTGACAAAAATGTGGAATAAAGATGGACAGTAATTGTCTGGAGTCAGATGATGCATCTGGACAAAATGTTTTAAGCTCCAATTGCTGTATTCTTCTGAAATGCACAACCGGTAGATTATTATTATTATTATTATTATTATTATTATTATTATTATTATTATATGTAGTAGTAGTAGTAGTAGTAGTAGTAGTAGTAATAATAATAATAATAATAATAATAATAATAATAATAAACAAAAACTGCCATCTGTGCAAATAAAACCAGGCAGATTTTTTTCTGGGTTACATTTTCCTTTTTAGAGCAGTGATTCTGTTCTTTAAAAAAGAGCTCAACAACAACAAAAAAAAAGATTACTTTCATTAAATTGAAAGACATTGTATGTTTTCTCTAACTATGTCTTGCATTTGTTCAGATGTTAAGGTGGTTAAGAAATTGTAGACCAGTGAAGTGAAAGTGGTTGAAAAACATCTGTACAGGGTCATCAAAACTTGCACAGTGCCAGGAAAAAAAACAAAACAAAACATAGTGAGGCCTGTATAAAAGCTGAGCCTGTTGCACTGAAAGACAGGGATTGGCACTCTGTTAAGTTTTTTTGTAAAGAACAGAATCACTGTCATTAAAGGGAAAATATAACCCAGAAAAAAGTCTGCATGGTTTTGTTTGCACAGATCAATTTTAGTTTTTAAGTTTATTAATTAATTAATAATAATAATAATAATAATAATAATAATAATAATAATAATTCTTACATCGACAGTACACCGTAATGAAGAGTCACGGTACGATATAATGAAAGATTAGTTATTCATTTATTCGGTCATTCATCTTCTGTAATCACTTCATCCTAAAATCAGGGTCACAGTGGATCCGGAGTGGATCCCGGGGAAGAGAGATAGGAATTCACTCTGGAGGAGAAGCAATGATTGATGAACTGAAAACAAGAAAGCTGAAATATTACAAGCTACAGTATTATCCATATCACAAAATTAACCATCTCTCACATAAAAAGTCTCTCTCTGTCTGTCTGTCTCTCTCTCTCTCTCTCTCTCTCTCTCTCTCTCTGTGTCTCTAATGGCCCACATACACAGTTCCTTTTATCTTATCCCTTTGCTTCTTCTCTCTCTCTCTTTCTGTGTGTATGTGTGTGTGTGTGTGTGTGTGTGTGTGTGTGTTATCTCTTCCTGTGTTGTGGGGTTTCTGCACAGCAGGCCTGCAGATGAAATGGAATTAAATACAAAATGCTGAAAGAGAGAGAGCGAGATAGAGAGAGAGAAAGAGATGAAGAGAGTGATGATAGAGTGATGAGATTTCACTTTCTCCTTTCTCAGCCCCTGGAGGTGATTAAGAATGAAACACGTAGCGGATCAAACATCTCCATTTTTGTTTCCATTTTTTTTTTTAACAAAACAAAATCAGACTGAAGGAGGTACACTAGAGACAGATCACTCAGAGGTGCTAACCGGAGTGGCGCCCAGGACCAGATGTAGTTTTTCTGCTCTCTTTCATTTTTCTTTCTCATCCCTTTCTTGTATTCATTCAATCTTTTACAGCTTTCTGTAATGCTTCCCTGTGATAGAAATCACAAACTCAGTTCCTCTAGGCACATATCAGCAGCCACTTTTACGCCACAGTACTAGCGAGGGATTCAGTTCTAGTAAAATAACCGACTATGGGGTCGCGTGGTGTTATTCCTCTCGGCAATGACTTTTATTTAATCAGGTACAACTTATCTTTCTTTTTATCCATTTATAGCCACATTTAATTTCACTTCCATGAGTTCCTTCCAGCCAATCACAGCTCAATATTGTTATGAGAGAAACTTTAACGCAGTTTAAACGCAGACTAGGTTGCACTCTGAGAGTCAACTCAGTACCAAGCTGCCCCTCTGACTCGAGTAAAATGTATTATAAGACACAGACCCACAGAGCGAGCGTCATAGGTACTCCCAGCCCTACCAATATTCACTACAGCAGCATGACTGAGTGTGGTGTGAGTGTGGTGTTGCTTTTATACAACAGTTCCATAAACAAGGCATTAATATCAAATAACTGACATTTCAGACACAGTATGAGCGGCTGTGTCTCAGGTGCTAGAGTGGGTTGTCCACTAATTGTAGGGTTGGCGGTTCAATTCCCAGACCACGTGACTCCACATACTTAAGTGTCCTTGGGCAAGACACTGAACCACAAGTTGCTCCCTATGCAAGTTAGCGCCTTGCATGGCAGCTCTGCTACCATTGGTGTCTGTGAATGGGTGAATGAGAATGAGTGTAAAGCTGTTTGGAACCACTAAGTGCGGACCAAACATTCTGTTCAATTTTTGCTAGCAGATACAGATCCCAAAGAAGCCTCACCCACTTTATAACACATCAGCTAGGTTTCTAGCTATCTCACATTGATTTGTACTTTCCCATTAAAGGTTCTTCTGGTAAAAATCGCATCCCTTATTTTCACCTTCATCTTTCAAGGCAAAAGTTATATTCCTGAAAAGTATTGTTTGCCATTTCCATGGACACCATTGTCACTAACTTTACTGTAGTACTGTACTGTACTGTACTGACCATTTCAACCTAGGGAATGGATTTTTATGTGGTGACCACAGCTGAGAAACATGTATATATACTTGGAACAATGTACACCTGTAACAATATACAAACATATATACACTTGGAGCACCCTGGCCAATCAAATTAGTGGACCAGAACTAACCGTTGTATAAAACAACGTAGACCATGATAAAATATTATTTTAATGAAATGAAATTGTACTCTCCGCATGTGTCTAACATTTACTGAGGGAATTACATCAGCTCTTAGAGAGAGATAGAACAGACAAATAAAAGAAAAGCACAACAAGAAGGTGTTCTTTTCTTGCTTAAACGAGAACGAGATGGAGACAAACAGCTCCTTTAATCCACTCCACCTCTCTCCAGTTGAACGGATGTGTACAACATCTATTATTCATACCTACTTCACTTTTCTGCACATGCCCTGATCATACATCAAACTTACCTCCGACTGTGAAGAGAAAGAGAAGAAGTGAAGTAAGATAGAGAAATAAAGTTTTGAACTATTGATTTTGAACTGTTGTGTCATGCCTGACTTGCTCATTCAAAAGCAATTTGATTACGTATAATAGATATGCATATTATATATATATATATATATAACCTGCTTATTGTACAGTGCCAACAGTAGGCCATAAAATTATGCACAACACTTCTTACTGCTCTTAACCCTAACCCTACTCTTGTACTCTTTATTAATGCGCAGCATGCATGTATTTTAAAAAGATCGCCACTAAGGAGCTCTATTGCTCTAACTGTGACGCGCCACTGGCTGCAAGAAGCAAAGGAGGACGTAAATGCTGCGAAGAACGGTGAGGTTTTATTTACAGTGTGCACCAAACAAACAAACAAAACAGAAACAGGAACATCAGAACTAAATTAAACTCACTGGGCTAGAACTGCTACTGCTAGTGCTAGCGACTAGAGCTAGGAATACCTCTACACATGTAGATGCGTAAGTGTCCTTAGACCCGAGCATAAACAAAACCAAGCAAACTGAGCATAACCTTGAACGGAGACATAAGCATGAACATAGACACAGTCCTTGATACCGATATTGCTATTGCTATTGAACCGCGCCGTGTAGAGCACGGCCCGCGGTATATAAACAGTCCCCGTCATTACTCCTATGGGCTCTCAGCTGTGCGTGATTCCCAGACACGCCCACCCATGACCCTAGGACCCATGACCCATGTGACGTGGGCACGGCGTCGATGCTGACGATGTCCGCGCATGTGCAGTGGTGTTCGATAGTCGCCCCTGCTCTTGGAGGGCTGTTCCAACGCAGACAGAGTCCGCACATGCGCAGTATCGCTCTCTGCGCGCCACTGCTCCGGGCGAACTGTGACAGAACCCCCCAAGGGCACTCCTCCCAGAGTGCCAAGAGTCCTCCCCCTTCCATTGGCGGCCCCGGGCCCCTGGGCAGAATGTCCCATGCAGTGCCAGGATGAAACTGCACCATGTTCTTGGCGGAGCTGGGGAGCGGAGCGACGTCCTCAGGAGAGCAGAGAGGCTGAGCGGCGTCCTAAGGAGAGCAGAAAGGCTGAGCGGATTCCTCAGCTGAACAGGGAGGCTGAGCGGCGTCCTCAGGTGAACAGGGAGGCTGAGCGGCATCCTCAGCTGAACAGGGAGGCTGAGCGGCGTCCTCAGCTGAACAGGGAGGCTGAGCGGTGTCCTCAGCTGAACAGGGAGGCTGAGCGGCGTCCTCAGCTGAACAGGGAGGCTGAGTGGCGTCCTCAGCTGAACTGGGAGGCTGAGCGGCGTCCTCAGCTGAACAGGGATGCTGAGTGGTGTCCTCAGCTGAACAGGGCAGCAGGACAGTCTCATTGGCTGGCAGGAGCTCCACCACTGAGAGCTCCGCATAGGCCTCAGGCTGGAGCCCTGCTGTCCTCATTGCCCCCCCCCCCAAAAAAATCTTTGGGATAGCCTTCACCTGGACCTGAGATGTGGCCGGGACAGGGCTCAGAGACGTGGCTTGGACTAGAAGTGTGGCTTGGACTAGAAACGTGGCTTGGACTAGAAGCATGGCTTGGAATAGAAGCGTGGATTGGACTAGATACATGGCTTGGACTAGATACATGACTTGGACTAGATACATGGCTAGAGGCATGGCATGGGCTAGAGACATGGCTAGAGGCATGGCATGGGCTAGAGACGTGGCTAGAGGCATGGCATGGGCTAGAGACATGGCTAGAGGCATGGCATGGGCTAGAGACGTGGCTAGAGGCATGGCATGGGCTAGAGACATGGCTAGAGGCAGGGTCTGAGATTGGACTTGAGCGAGGGACATGGCCCGAGTGAGGGACCAGGCCTGAGCAAGGGACATGGCCTGAGCAAGGGACATGGCCTGAGCCCGAACTTGAGATGTGGCTTGAGCTTGAGACGTGGCTTGAGCGTGAGACATGGCTTGAGCTTGAGATGTGGCTTGAGCTTGAGACTGAGTCTGGACGTGGACATCTTGAATTTGAGACTCAGTCTGGACTTGGACGGCATGGACCTGAGATTGGGGTTGGACTTGGACGTTGTGGACCTGAGACTGGGTCTGGACATGGACGTTGTAAGCTTGAGACTGGGTCTGGACTCAAACGTCTCTTGAACTTGAGACTGAGTCTGGACTTGGACGCTGTGAGCTTGAGACTGTGTCTGGACTTGGACGCTGTGAGCTTGAGACTGTGTCTGGACTTGGACGTTGTGAACTTGGAACTGGGTCTGGACTTGGACGTGGTGAGCTTGGAACTGGGTCTGGACTTGGACCTCGTGGGCCTGGATTGGAGGCGTGACTGTAGCTTGGGCTGGAGGCGTGACTGTGGCTTGGGCTGGAGGCGTGATTGTGGCTTGGGCTGGAGGCGTGACTGTTGCTTGGGCTGGAGTTTGGACATGAGACTTGGCTGTGGCTGAGGCTTGAGACTCAACTATGGCTGAGACTGGAAACTTGGAGATGAGCGGAACTCGCTTCCCTGGATGAGCGGTGAGAGTCTTGTCCATCTCCTCTTGAGTTCTCACCCGCTCGTTGTACACATAGAATGGGAGCTTACCCGAACCTTTCAGCACTTTATCCAGGTCGTCGTTCTGCCCTGACTGCCCAAGTGCGAGGCCAAAAAACCGTGATAGGATAAACTGTATAAACTGGCTTTCTGTGGGCCTTGGGTCGCACAGGCTGTAGAAATACCAATGGCAGTCCTCCACAAAATAATCCGGATCTCCAGATGAGCCATCATACCGGTCTGGCATAGCCTAGGAAAATTTTTGCTCAAACCGAATAGAATCCACGGCGGGGATACGAGGCAAGGATTCCCTGGTTAAGCGTTCCCTCCGTTTTCGCGCTACGTCCATGGCGGGGCGGTTCAATCTGTAACGCGCCACTGGCACAAGAAGCAAAGGAGGACTTAAACACTGCGAAGAACGGTGAGGTTTTATTTACAGTGTGCACCAAACAAACAAACAAAACCAAAACAGGAACATCAGAACTAAATTAAACTCACTGGGCTAGCACTGCTACTCCTAGTGCTAGCGACTAGAGCTAGGAGTACCTCTACACACGTAGATGCATAAGTGTCCTTAGACCCGAGCATAAACAATACCAAGCGAACTGAGTATAACCTTGAGCGGAGACATAAGCCTGAACATGAACG
The DNA here is from genome assembly GCA_012411365.1 of Ameiurus melas. Classification (NCBI taxonomy): domain Eukaryota; kingdom Metazoa; phylum Chordata; class Actinopteri; order Siluriformes; family Ictaluridae; genus Ameiurus; species Ameiurus melas. Next base: position 26,804,796 of record CM022765.1, read on the forward strand.
TAGACATAGTCCTTGATACCGATATTGCTATTGCTATTGAACTGGTTTCTCATTCACACACAAACCAATGGTAGCAGAGCTGCCACACAAGGCGCTAACTTGCCATCGGGAGCAACTTAGGGTTCAGTGTCTTGCCCAAGGACACTTCGGCATGTGAAGTCGGCATTAGTGGACAACCCGCTCTACTACCTGAGCCACAGCCTCGCACAAAATATGTCATGGTTGTTTCTTTTACTTGGCTTGATGCCTCTCCCATTTCTTTGAAGATTAGCTTCATTTCATGTGAGTGGCAAATGAAAGCCGAATGTAAAACGGAGCTCGTCTTTCTCTGTACCTCTTTGCCTACTTTGTTTTGTTTCTTTACCCTCCTTTTCACGTCTCCACATTTCCGTACCTCTCTCCCTCCCCTCGCCCTATTTTACTAAACTTTACCTGTTTTATTTATTTCTGCTGAAGAGATTGAACACGGTGTACCATGAATGATTTAGAGCGTGGGAAAGGAGGCCATGCTGTATGCCTAATCTGTTTTGGCTGGGTGAATCATTAGGGATGCCCTGCAGCTCTTATCCAGCCTTGCACTCTCCAAACTACAATTGCTTTTCAAGAAACCACTCCTCACAACTAAACTCAACAAATTTCTAGCATCTTCCTAACCCAAACGGACTTTTCTTACTAAACTCTGTGAAGCAAGGAGTCCAGAGCAGAAAAAAAACACACACCAACACTAAGAATCATTTTCACCCCACTTTGCTCTGTCCTGATTAATTTTGATCTAAATCGATTGATCTCATAGCGCTGCTGAATTCTGAATTGTGAATGGGCATTAGGTGTTGTTCTGTGACTCATACACTATGGGCACCGATAGCGTTTCTAATCCAAAATATTTTCCAACCACTTTATCCATCTGCCCTTAACTCGTGACCATATGTCAGCATGGGGCACAGGCTTTTCACCCTTTCCCTTTATGTACAAATAGACCAGCATTCATATGAAAGGGTCCATCAAGAGTCTTTTGGATAGTTATGGCTTCTTCACTTCCTAAAGGGGTTCTACTTGGATCTGTCTTTGTAAATCCATACAACAGAAAATCTCTTATCCATTAATATTTTAATGCTCCTCCAAATTTCTCACGTGTTACTTTGTGTTTGTGTTGTTTTTTTTCTCCCAGACTTGGGGTCATTTGTGCCCAAAGTTAGATACTGTGTGTTTACTTCAACCAAATCATTGTGTGGGTCCACAGCAGGTGTCAAAACTATCCGGTCTCACTGCTGCATGCCGAGTAATGAGATTTGTTCAACTTGTTATGTTACTTCCTGTTTCTACTCTAGATATAGCTGGGATAGGCTTATGGTTATTAATTTATAAAGGACCGGACAGGACAGGAGCGCTGTAATTATCTAACTGGCTTGCTTTCACCATGGCTTGCACAATAGGGATAAATTCACACACTTAAATTCTGTATCATGTGTTTATATGTTTCTGTAAAGCTGCTTTGAGACAATGTCCATTGTTAAAAGCGCTATAGGAATAAAATTGAATTGAATTGAATACGTTTGTGGTATGACTGCTTGCACCGACAGCATTGCGAAAATGCACGTCTCTGCATGGCTACTTTCTTAGTAATACTTGTTCACAAGTATTCCTACACAAGTTATCGAAGAGGCTCTGTTCTTCAACACTTGAGCATTAGTGGAAAATAATGCTAAAAATATAACGATATATATTGATAAAAATTTGTCAAACAACAAACCTATTGCCTCTAACCTACCATATGCAATGCTACATGCAAAAAAGTAATGTTTTGACATACACCTTCAATTCTTGGTTCAGAATGAATTCTCTTCTATGAAAACAAACCAACAGTGATAAGCCTCTCCACAAAATCAGTCCTGGATGTGAACTTCAGTGCTTAGAGCAGCTGTGAGAACGCCTTTAGAAACCAGACAGCCTTCTTCTATGTTGTTTCCCTCTTTTCTTCTCCAAACCAAAGCTCAGTTAGTTTTTAGATTGAACTCTTCTCCAAACCAACTGGGTCTATAGTTGATAAGGATCCGTTACTATAACTCCAGCTGGCATGTAAAGTAACGATTTAAGGTTTGAGCAAGGTTTCTCTTACGATTGAATTTCTTTAAAACTCCTAAAGATTTTCCATGCAATCGAGTTGCTATAATCTGTACGATGAACTCCAGTGCTTAATCTCCTGCAGTGAAAGACCGACTCCACAGCAGCCTGTGTGTCTCACGCTGGGAAATCACTTAAAAGATCACATTTACACATTAAAATCATCAGGGTTAAATTAACTGTTACAAAATGCATGGTGCGTGCTACGAACAGCCGGATCAGGCTCATAGACACTCTGCAGGAGTGTAATAAACACCACTGATTGGTGCGGGGTATGAAAGCGGAGATTTCACTGAACTGTAAGGAACCGCATTTATGTAGTGCTGCTGTAGTTTCAATGTGTGTAATTAGAAAGGGTCATGATTACTCTGGATCAATAACGGGATGCTCACACACTGCTTTCTGCAAATGTAGTGAGCGTTTGTGATTGCAGAAAGACAAACAGAAATTGGTGGATTTGATCAACTTACTCGCCAACTAATGCAACATCAAATGTAATTAGCACAACAAGTGCAACACGTCCTATCGTCCATTATTTTCCTATAACAGTACATCCCCATGCTTTTCGTTCCTCCTTCACTGCAACAGTTTTCCAATGACTACTTATAAAAGATAATCACATCATACTTTTGATCCATTTTATCCAAACTTCACACTTCTTCTCAATCAAAGTAACTGTAGCGACTGTTACTGTGACAACGATCATGCAAAGCAAAAGGAAAAATGATAGAAATGTGAGTCCTGCTGCAAAGCCCATGTCTAAAGTGTCTCCAACATTTACAACAGTTTCTCCCCAACTCTCCTGCTGGATAATTCCTGAGACACAGACACATTGAGGGTTGTGATGCAACCTCAACAAACAGCTACATGTCCTCTGTCTCAAAACAAATGAGTAATTGGCCATGAGTCGTCATAAGGAGACATGACAGCTTATGACATACACTGGGGTATTATAATAATCCTGTCTCTGACATATCATTATATCCATGTCACATGAAGTTTCTTCCCTCATTATTTCAGACAGTGGACCATGTAATACCATTCCACCACCATTTATTGGCCTGTTCTGGTAACTCAATTCCTTTCCCGCCAGTATGCCAGACAAGAATTAACCTCAAATCTTCCATATCACAATCATTGCACCCACTCAGCACCTCCAATCTTCTTCTGGATAAAGGGCGGATAATGAACTAACAAACGAGAGAAAGTAAGCACTTTTTAAATTTGACCAATGCTCTAAACTGAGAGAGGAAGATGTGGCATGGCTATCTTTAAATTTCTTTTTAAATGCTAATGACAGCATGGTGGAAAGGAAAAACAAACAAAAAAAAAAAAGTAAAGGAGGCTGATCTGTCTGGTAGATGTTGCTGGGTTATGACCATTAGTATGTAGCAGTGAGAGCTGACACATCTGGAAACGTGGGTTTAGAACAGGGGTAATGAAATGTAATCAGGGTGATGAGGTACATAATGCCAGGAAAACGCTTGTGAAATGTCTCCATGATTGCACCACATGCCAAGAAGTCAAATTCGCTGCCAAAACAGACATTACAGACCAAACAAAAGTTCTGGGGGATTGTTTGGAAGTTTTGTAGATTCAGGATATCCTTGCCTCATTAGTCTGAGTCACTGAAGCTGTGTCTCCAGGTTATTAGTGGGCTACTGTTGTAGTCCACTTTAATTGGGCTGATGAATGTTCAGTCATCTTATCATTTAAAATCTTTAAACTTGTTAATTCAATGCGCTTGCTTAGACAGAAAACAACTAATTTTCTGTCTAAGCAAGCGCACTGAATAAACAAAAACATTGGCACTATTTTATTCATTCAACAAAGTTAAATAGTGAATTAACATCCTGTGCACACATTGTAATTCCATGACCTCAACTTAGGATCCTGACGCTACATGAATATATATATATATAATCTCATAACATATTCAAATGAGATGTTTTAAAATTAATCAATTTGGTTATTTGCAAATATCACGTGACCTGACGATCGTTCATTGATGGATTTATTTGAAATTTATTTACAAATGAAATTATAATTTGCGAAAACCTATGAGTGGTAGACAAGTTCGTGCTGCATTGATGGATCCCTCCATCCATCTTCTACCGCTTATTCCTTCTTCAGGGTCGTGGGGAACCTGGAGCCTATCCCAGGAAGCATCAGGCACAAGGCAGGTTACACCCTGGACAGAGCGCCAGTCCATCGCGGGGCACAATCACATACACACTCACACACACACCCATTCATACACTACTAATCAGCCTACCATGCATGTCTTTGGACTGGGGAAGGAAACCGGAGTACCCCCGCAACACGGGGAGAACATGCAAACTCCGCACACACATGGCCCTGGCAGGAATCGAACCCCGGACCCTGCAGGTGTGAGGCTAACCACTAAGCCACCGTGTGCGCATTGATGGATAAAATGAACAAAGGGTAATTCAAAGAGTCAAAAAAATTGTCCCACCAACAATAAAATGTCAAATAAAATTAAATATTTAAATGTTTTGATTAAATTTGAATGTTAATATTATTGAAATTACATATTAATAAAATATAGCAATACATGTAGGAATGACTGTTTAATATATAGCCTATAATTGTTATATGCTAGGGGTCCAAAGCTCACAAAAGCTTGAGAACCACTGGTTTAGTGTATGAATTGTAGAAAGGTAATATCGTCTCAAATGGAACACTGTTTTTTACTAACCTGAAAGTTTGCCCACGTCCGATTAATGGATTAATCGGAATAAATAAATAAATAAATAATTAAATGGTCAATTAATTGATTCTGAAAATAATTGTTAGTTGCAGCCCTTCAAACCAGGAGCCCCACATATTGGTTGATTGACATTCCAGATCATTTGATTAAACAGGTGGAAATAAGTGTGGCTCCAACATGGATGGAATGAAAATGGAATGAAAATCACATTACTCACTGTGTTGGTGGTGATGGTTGTTGTGTTGCTGTCGCTGTTTGCAGGGTCACTGTGTGTCTGTGTGGCTGTGTAGATAGTCAGGGTGTGTTCAGGTACTCGGCTCTGTCCTGTGTAGTCCTGTGTGGGCAGGGTGTGGGGTGTGGTGAATTCTCCTGGGATACCATTCTGTGGGGGAGGAGGAAACTGCGCTGGGGTGTAGGACTGAGCCATCGCGTCCACCGGATTGGTCACCTCTTGGTTACCCTGGAAAAATAAGGAAAAATCAACAATGAAGGCAGGGACTGTTAGGTTTCAGTCTTAGGTAGGTTGGAGTGATAATGCAGGAGAAAAACTAGAGAACAACCACTGGTATTTATTCAGAAGCGCCAGTAGCGCTTATGGATGTTAGTGAGATTTGGGTTTTTAAGGTTAGCCAAGTCCTGAAGAACTGACGAAGCTGATTGGTTGGGATGGCGGAACATCTTAACATCTTTAGACCTCGGCATTTCTCGCAAAATTCTCTTTGGTCTCAGACTGTTCAAAGAGCACAACAAAAAAGTAGCTTGGATAGATGGTGAGGTTCAATGCACTAACTTTTCAAACTTGGCTAGGCTAAGGCGTCCCTAAAGCAGCGATGTCCTGTGCTTTAAAAGAAAGCAGTGATCAGAGCAAATCTCACTGACAATTAGCAACAGCCTTGATCAGAAGTAAAAAAAAATAAATAAAAAAAAACGTTTCTGAAGAAGAGCAGAGCTCAATGGATTTACAGCATAGGGAATCTCATTAGCTTTTAGGAGAGCTTTTAGATGAGATTACCTCACTGACTCTCCAAGTGTTGGCTTTGATTCTTATGAGATTGTTTGATCATCTCAGCAGCTGGTCGACTGTGAAACGGACTTCTGATACAATGTCTACTGTGTCTTCTCCACCTTCTGATCTTTCTCCCCTTTCCCCTTCCATTCTCTCACTCTCTCTCTCTCCCTCTGTGTGAATGATGGATGATATGATACACTGGCCCTGTGCTTCTGACCCCTGGGTTGAGTGAACACAGTGTGATAGGAAGTGGGGCAAAACGTGAACACTGTACATGACTTTTGATATTGAAATAATGGATGTTTTCCAGTGATCCATTCACATGCAGGGAGGGTACGCCATTGTTTTACCACACACACACACACACACACACACACACACACACACACACACATAGATCCCCGAGATACGAGATACTGTGTGTTGATGGAGTGATAATGCCACATGATGGGGATACACACGGGCTCTTAACATCTCTTGGACAAGATGGGAGGGTGGTGAGACATTATCGCCACACAATCTAATAACACATTCCATGCATCTCTTAAATCTAATTTCTGGATCCACACCGGCCGAGACGGACGTGTAATTCTTTCAAGCAGCTCACAGCTGGTGAAGAACAAGAACACATACAATAAACAGATAAATTTGCCTCCATTTCCTTCCAGAGAGAGTGTGAAGGGAGAAACAGTGAGAAGGGTGGGAGGGATAAATGCATTTTAATCTCTCTTCTCTTCATCATGTTTGTAGCTGCTTCCTGTCTCTTTCTCCGGGAGTGTTGATGTTGAGAATACCAACTCGTTAACTCATAAAAAATAAAACTAATTGTTTGCATACACTCATTGGGTTTGTTATCAATTTGACACTTGTATACAGGAATTCAGGTAAACCATTTTTCGAATTTTGTTGTTGATCAGTTCAAAACAAAGAAAAAAAAAAGAGAAACTAATTATAAAGTAGCAGTTACCTCAATCAAAAAGAATAAATAGCCAACTGAGGTACGACATTTTGTGAAAACAATATGTTTTAATCAAATCTATACAATTTTTAAATTTTTGTTTCATAATGATGGAAAATGTGTTCCTTCATACCACACTGTGGCAGTAAAGAAGAACGCAAACAGCCCAAGAACATACAAAGAACAAACGTACTCTTCCACCTTTCCTGTTTTCACTCACCATCAATTTCCTTTTAAATGTTTTTATAGATGCAATTAAGCATTTGGAGGCTATCATACAAATAACAGAAGATCAGTACATTCATTACATTTATTCACTTAGCAGATGCTTTAAGAGAAAGTGACTTACAAATGAGAAAAAATACAAGCAAAGTAGATCCAAAAGTAGATCTTCAATCCCCGCATCTATTCAATTCCCAAGCACACTGTACAACATGAGCACATGCTCCCTACTGTATTTATTTCAGGCTCCTGCTTGGTATGGTAATAGTGTAATTTTTTTCTTCGCAAATTCGCTCTGGTCAAATGGAGTGAGGCAGCCGGCCATGTTGACAACTGAGAACAAAGGTCTACTGACAAGACACACAAACAAAATACCACAGCTCACCCTGACCAACATCCAGAGAAAGTCGTTGCATACAGCAATCTGAATAGCACACTACTGAACTCAAATGAACCGACCCCAAGTTCAGCATTCTTCTCAGATTCACAGAATTCTGTGAAATTTCGTCTTTATCACACTCTGTTCATCTATCCGATTGCATTCTTTGCACGTTCCAGCTTTCAGTGTACCATGATCTCTCATGACACATTCTCTGTCTCAGGGCTTGACATTAGTTTCCTTCTTGTAATCCCTTCCTATGCCTTTCTGGCCTCATACGCTTTCATGGAGCATGATTTTGCAGTCTTTCCTCATTGTCTCCACTATGCCATCCCATAACTCTTGCATCAAGGTCAATCAGCAGCAGTCACAACATCTCTTCTGTGTGTTTAACTTTCATTTCAACCCGTCTCTGAAGCCACAAAAGAGAGGACGGTGGCTTGTGTTTGTATGGTGGTTAACATTTTTCAGACTTCTCAACAAACCACAAAACAGTTCTTCACAAAATACCAGTGTGTGCTTTCAAACCCCAATGTTAATAGAAAAATGGCAGAAAGGAAAACTCGTCAGATAAATGTGAATCATCGAGGGCTTTCTTGTCAAAGACCTCATATCTATGATGTGGATGACAAACTCTTTTCCCCAATGGGGATGGACTGGCTGTGAAAAGGGTATGAGTATTTGACAAGTCGTAGAGCTCATGTTGCATTTACCCATTCCCAATACACGGAAGTGGCCCGTTGACCATACTTCCCCAACATGTCTTTCTTTCAGCATATTAAAGAAAGCAAATTGAATTGAATATTGCTCTATGTACTAAAAAAACAAACAAACAACAACAACAAAAAAAATGGGATGGAATTCTCATGGATATGTCTTTTGTACCTTTAGTTAGATGTGCATAATTTTAGAGGAACATCATTATAGTACATTATTGGATCATAAGGACGAGGGTACATCAATCTAAATGAATGATAATCAGTTCTGAACTTCTCTTCTTTTTTGACTTATTCAGTGGACTAGCTTCTTGTCTTGTTTTTAGTTTTCAAATACAATTAAAATTAAATTTAAAAAAAAAAGGATTCAAGGGACCTGCCCTATGGCTGCCATCCCATCATCCAGGTGAATGCTACCCAGTAGAGGAGATTGAGGAGATTTCCCCCCAAACCAATGGAAAGCGCATTGAGTGTCTAGAAAATCATTGTATAACTCTAAGGAATTATTATTAATATTATTATTATAGGGTCCTAACTAGGACTGGCACCCTGTCCAGGGTGTACCCCGCCTTGTGCCCGCCTTCCTGGGATAGGTTCCAGGTTCCCCGCGACCCTGAAGAAAGAGTAAGCGGTAGAAGATGGATGGATGGATGGATTGATGGGTCCTAACTATACCTTTATTTGCCACTTAGGTGGCACTCCCAATAGTATAATTGTTGTAATGATAATGAATCTTTATTTATCACATATGCATATACATAGTGAAATTATTTTCTTCGTATATCCCATCATTTTAGGAAGTTGTGGTCAGAGCGCACGGTTTGCAATGATACAGTGCCCCTGGAGCAGAGAAGGTTAAGGGCCTTTTTCAAGGGCCCAACAGTGGCAGCTTGGTAGTGCTGGGGCGAAAACCCTGACTTTCCAATCAGTAACCCAGAGCCTTAACTGCCAAGCCACCATTGACACTAAGTATTTACTTTCTTGCCTGGAAGGGTGCATGTATTGAGGTCCAATGAAAAAAACTTTTTTGTTTTTCTCCCTTTTTAATAAGTGTATACCCATTGCACCACCACCATGCAGCATTTTAAAGAACCACAAATACTAAAATACCTTGAAATATATATGCTAATGTGATCTCCATGGTTATTTGCACATTCACTCATCTGTCCCTCAGCATTCGTTAGCGTTGTTGTATGTTGTAGACCAATTCCAACTCAGTTATTAATGCAGCTGTTGTTATCGTGATCATCAGTATGACCACCCATCTGAGTGGGTTTATGTCCGACAGGTGGCTCCTTGAGAGGTGATTTGCCTAACCCATCGATGGGAAAGCTATTTGATCGGGTAAAACTCCACCTCCATGTATGAGACCGCAGGGAATGCCCTCTCCCAAATAAACATCGATCCCATCTCGCTCTTGCTCTTTCACTCTCCATTATCCATCTTCTCTCGCTTTCACACAGATACACATTATCTTCCCTCTCATGTTCATCCTATCACTCTGTTTTTCTCCCCCTTGGACCTTACTTTCTCCCTCTTGCTCTGAAGATTTAGCTGTTTGGGGGGATGCCTGGCTCCTGTCTCAAGTTAGCAGGCATTAGTAGAGTGGGTGGTTACACGCTCTGAGATCAAACGTCTCTCCAAGTTTTCAGCGGTGCTTATAAACACTGCTTTATCATGCCGTTTCAGCTTAAACCGCCTGCGGAGAAGGAAAGTCTTGATTTGTTAGTAAAATCGTATACACTGTGAGCCATATCCTGAGCTGAGTTACTTGCACATAGTAAGGATGTTAATACTGAAATTGCACATGTTGGTATACAGACCTCATACATAAATAAGTGCTATTCAGAGAATTGCATTTGCTTTTGCTCATTTGGGGCCAAAAAGGGAGTTGGATGAAAACAGAGGTGTTTCTCCATTTCATGTGATCCTGAGCTTGGTGCACAAGGAAGTGATTTTAATCAGCTACAATAATTATCATGTAAACCAAATTTTGATAGCACATTCACTTGTAAAATAGATCTGTACATTATACCTAGGTGTATTACAACATGTAGCTGACCAAAAGCCTATGGTAACACAAATAACTTACTCTTTACAACCGTGTTGAGCAGAAAAAGCACCTCAGAGTGCACAATATGCTACGCCTTGAGATGGTAGGTTTGCGAAACCTATTTCAGTAGCTCCTGTTCTAGGTTTTAAACTCAAGTGGAAACCATGAATTTATAAAGAATAAAGAGCAGAAGGGACTCTCTTGGGTAGAAGTGGCAGCAGAAAGGCCAAAGGTCAGATGGCCACAGGAGGAGACAAAGTTAAAAAATGCTAACGAAGAGTCAGAGTGGTTTAAATGCTACAGTGCTTGGAGGTAAATAGAGATCTGAGTTTCAGGAAGAGGAAGAGAATTTAGATATGGAGAGAAAGAGAAATAGAGAGTCCCAAAGTCCCAAATTTCATGCATATTTAAGCTGGGGTTCATCAGTTCCTCGCCAAAAAATAACACTAGCTGGAAAAGCTTTTATCTCCCTTCTTTCCTTTCCTTTCTCCTTCCTATCAATGCCATGGTATCGTGGAATCTAAGGCCATTTTCATAGTTGATTTTTTCCTGCCAGAAACTTCTGAACATTTCTTGAAGTGAGGAACGCGTTCGTGATTTTTGTGTTTGCTCTTTTAAAAATTTTGGTGTTGGGGGTGCTCAGATCTTCTGATCTGAGAATTGCTCGTGTGCAGAAATTCCTGCACATTGCATCTGTATAGTACTGTTCTACACCACATTCATTTAGGTACCACCGGAAAAGTGGCAAAGTGGCAAAACGAAGAACCTAGAGCCTGCCACGCATGCGCTAAAGTGATGTATGGAATTGCACAGTAGATCCAAGGTTTGCACAAGCACAATTGAGATCATAAGCTCCTGCCCCAAACTGTTGGATTTGAATCCTCTGTTTGCTCCCGAGAGCTTGGGTTTGATTATTTACATCTAACTTGCTCATTACGGAGAAACGCAGCAAGGGTGCAGAGAAAAACATGTCCTGTTTTCAACTCCATCCTCATGGGAGCAAAAGACACTGAGGAGACAAAAGACCTGCTTCCCTTTTAGGGACACTGTTTAAGACATAAAGGGGGCATTGGCTTTGTATCACTGTGTTGATCCCATCAACTACATACAGTACAGTATGTGTGTGCGTGCGTGTGCAGTGTGTGTGTGTGTGTGTGTGTGTGTGTGTGTGTGTGTCTAAGAGACAGAATCACACACTTTAGTTCTAGGAAGATTTTTAGAACTTGCTAAATGAGCCTCTTTCCTGGAAAAAAAAAAAGAAAAAAAATCACAGAACACACAAATATAGGAATTTCTTAAAATAAATATATTAACCTGATGGCGTGTTTTAAAAATGTACCTTCTTTAAATCTTGACGCTTTTTTTTTTTTCTTTCTTTTTATTCCAGGTGCATGTAGTGTTGATGTGATAATGACTCGTGTGTTCAGTGTTAATGCCTCCTCTCTCATGCCCTTCTTTAATCGCACACTAATTCCCCTCATGAAGATCTGAACGATACCTCACACTCACAGTCACCATGGCCCATCAGCCTACTTCTCTAATCACTACGCTCGTCCCATTCCCTCACGCTTCTGTTTCTCCCTCCAGTGCAGAGAGACAGAGAGGGAGAGAGAGAGAGAGAGAGATAGAGGGAGAGAGAGGCAGAGATACACAGAGAGAGAGAGAGATGGGGTATATTAAGCGTACTAATGATGTGTGTTCTTCTACTCATTAATAAGGAATCTTATTAAGCGTGATTATGAGCACCGTATGGGTCATAATTCACCAAAGCATAGGAAAAACGGGTACATGGCTTAGAAGAGCATCTAAATGAATGAAGGGAGAGCGGGTAAATAAAGAAAAGGAGAGCTGGATGCTGATTGGTCAGAAGGTGTTGATTAGTTTTCTCTAACAGCAGCTCTGACAATAGTGCACCATCAAATCACAGGTTTATATTAATGCACTCGTTCTAATACCTTATCATTTCTATAGTACCAGATTTTCAGAGCTTTCTGTGTGTGAGTGTGTGTGTTGTGTGTGTGTGTGTGTGTGTGTGTGTGTGTGTATGTGCGGTGTGTGTGTGTGTGTGTGTGTGTGTGTCTGTGCATGAGACAATGTCAATACTCCAAGTTCATCAATGTGTCCCTGTCACTCTCCCGGTTTTTCTTTCTTACTCCATTTCTTTGTTTACTTTACTATATCTTTACTATATCTTTACTATTTTCTTTGTTTATGTTACTATAACTTTACTTTACTACATCTTTACTTTATTTACGTTACTATATCTTTACTTTGTTTACTTTACTACAACTTTACTTTACTACATCTGTACTTTACTCTATATTTACTTTACTATACCTTTACTTTTTATTTTCGTTTCATTCATGCACACTTTTCCCCAATGTTTCCTTTTTCGTTTATCTCTCACTCACTCTTTCTCCTTCTCTTCCACAATTAACAAACAGGACAGTATGCCAACCCCATCTTATGCAGATTTTGAAAAAAAAAGTAAAAAAACCAAAACAAAATTCATGTAGCGTGATTTGACACAGTGGGACCTGAAATGAAAGATGCTCTGAACTGCAAACACTCATCTGATTCTGGAATTTTAATTTTAAATGATTAAGATCTTGGAAATTTCGGCAAACCATCTAGACGATATTAGAGAAATGCTGAATCCTGGAAAACTAAATGATTTCGGATAAAGACCAGACATTTAGAATCTTTACTCTGCATCATTTCTGATGGACACACACACACACACACACGCGGGAGTAAAGTCAAGAAGGTGTGGAAAGAAAGAATTGGAGAACCCAGCTGATCTGCCCTACATTGTAAAAAAGGAAGATAGCAGTGACGGAGGTGTAGGAGGGGGAGTATTGTCCAGTGGTCTATTTGAGGTGTGTGTGTGTGTGTGTGTGTGTGTGTTTCGATCGCTGTCCCTTGAGATCTAATGAACGTCCGAAGTAGAAAATGACTCACTGAAAAGCAATTGACTGACCCCCATCATTCCTCACGCATGCACTGACCCGTGAATATTTCATTATGAAGGAGAGGTGTGTGGAGCATACCGATGCGGGAGGGAGACCGGGGTTGGGTGAGGTGAGGTGTAGTAGGGTGAGTGAGGTGGGGAGCGGTGGTCAACGATCAGGAGCTTCTCTTGACTTGGTTTCTTTTCCTTGCCTGTTTTAACTCTATGTTCCGTCTGTGTGGCGTGATGGGTATAATAAAGATTATACTATAGGTGTGGACAGTAGACTATTTGGGGTAAAGAATGATGAACAGGAGGACAAAATGGCCGTTCCCATATATGCCAATCATGTCGCAATTAAAGGGGTGTCTGAACCAGAAGGAATGGATGAAAGGAAATCGAACGCTCAGTGCGGAACTTGATCAGGAGACTACTGATCAAGAGTTCTTCTGTATAAAGAATTGCCCGACCACTACCCTCACCCTCAACCTCACCTCCCTACCCCCACCCCACCCCCCAGTCCACCAGTAAAAAAAAAACTGACCAGCCCTGAGGAAATCCTGAGCAATGACACTGACATGGTGCTGTGTGAACTGACTGCTGACGATCACCACTATCACCTGTCGTGGCCTGATTTCCAGTGGCGGTTGGAGGGGATCCTGGTTCCTTGCAAGGTTTCTTCCTCCTTAGTTTGATCTCATAAATCTCATCTTTACATCAGACCTTGTTTACCCAGACAGTTCATGCTTCATTCAGAAATGTTCAGCTGTATGATTCCAGGAATACAGCGTTCCTGAAAACATTCTGTCCGATTACAGAATGGATGGATAATAAACACAAAATGTTCCTGGTAAGACATGAAGAGAAGATTGGTGTTACAATTCCTACAGCTGTGTTGTAATGTTGTAAGATGTTTATGAACATTTTGAAAGCACCCAGAAAAACTGAGAAGTTTTCGCTATTACACAGACATTGTAGAGTTTACTCTTACTGTAAGTAAGAAATAACACACTCCATGTAATGCCGTTAGAGGAACTTACTCAACAACAGGGTGGTGTGATGAAGCTGAGCTACTGTTACCACCATGATGTTAATATTTTCCTAAAATTGCACATTCCCAAGTGTTGAATATCACATCCTTCCTTCCTACCTTCCTTCCTCTTACCCTAACCATTATATATCTGCAATTTCTAAGGTGTGCTGGACAAACACACGCACAGACAGATAGAGACAGACATAGCGAGAGACAGACAGAGCGACAGATGAAGACTATCAGCAGGAAATAAGGCATCTAAGGCGTCTTGTGGCAAGTACTTTCGCACTTTTCCTCTCCAAACTTTTCCCCTGCCTGCACTACGGAGGTGTTCATGTGCACAGAGCCTTGAGGAATAAACGCTATTCCGGCTGCTTGGGGTTTTCACTCTCGCTCTCCCGACACTCACTGAGACTGCCTCCAGCTTCGGCCTGCAGTCCTGCCAGCGCAGGGGTTTATGCCAGGAAAATGAAGTGTGTCACAGCTCAGTAGCCTATAGGAGCTAATGGAGGAGGGTTTTTGCACACACACACACACACACACACACACACACACACACACACACACACATAGCTATTAGCAAAATGTCTCCACACGTTCTGCTCGGAAAGGGCTTTATGGCTTAAAGAAAGGAAAAGTTCCTTTCCTCCGGGGTTTGAAACGCACGACATGTGATCGCATAAAACTCGACACTATATCCTAAACATCTGTGTGTGCCGTCTGTGTGGTATAGCGAGGAGTCGAACCAAGAGCCTCCGGGGAGGATGTAGGGAGGGAGGTATGGAAGAGAGAGAGAGGAGAGAGATAGAGAGAGACTGAGATTTTAATATTATGAAAAAGTGGATCACTAACACTAGATGTGATAGAATATAACATTAAGAATAACCATAGCTTATGTTTTTTTTCCCTTTCTGCATGTGCATTATCTTTAAATATATTTCTGCACAGATTTGTATATTTATTAGTAAAAAAAAAAAAAACGTTTAATAATACGTTTCATCCTTTTTAACTGATTAAACTGAAAAGAAATCCAAATGTATTACTATTTGTGTAGCTCTCTACAACAACGCTACAGTGAATGAATTGAAAATGAATCAATCTGTCCAAAAACTGCATCCAGATGTTGACTATTTTCCAGTAAGAGCACATACGGGTATGTTTTGTTCCTCTTACGCCACTGCAATTTGCCGCCGATGATGTCTGCGAAACAAGTCGGCTCCGATTCTTGCTGATCACCCGTCTCGCTTTTTGTCGCAGCTTGTCACATTATAGAGAAACCACAAACTGTAACTTCCTCCCTTTGTCCTGAAGATAGACAGGTAGATCGCTTTATGAATCCCAGAGGGATATTCAGACCTTACAGCAGCAGCAGAAAAAGAACCGTGTTTGCGGTGAGAAATAATCAAGAGTAATACAATTGAAACAAACACGTACTCAAGCAGATACACTGAGCAGAGCATTCGCAGTAAGTGGTATAGTGCAGTTATACTGTATAGTGGGTTATCAACAGCACCATAAACAGAATACCATCAAGTGCAACAATGCAAATGGACGTCTGAGGAACATATTCAAGGAATAGTCTCTAATGGACAATATTGTCCTGCCGCAGTGATGAACTGGTGTACAGGGTGACTGCTATCAGTAAAAACAACCACCTGTATTGGACCTTACAGCGGCACTGACTGGGTCTGCTGAATGCGCTCTGCTGTACTCACGCATAAGTCATGGAGGAGATGCGACACTTCATCCAGCATGTATAACAGATTGCTTATGGCCTCCTTTCCATAACCACATCAAAACTGTCCAGGGAGCATCCCAGGACAGAGCCAGGCATCTTCATCAGTTTGTTGCTCTCGAAAAACTTAAGAAACTGTAACTGAAAAAAAACGCTACAAAGTGCTGACACTGGAGATGCCCTAAATAAACATTACATAAGCACCTCTTTATACAGAAAATACATCTAGTGACCATATCAACAACTGCAAGTTTTTTTTTTTTAAATCCTATAGCCGTTGCTATAGAAACAATAACGTAATAGAACAAGCGCATTAATATAGACCTGCGATTTGCAGGAGAAAACAAATCAACACCTCCTGACCAATCGGCATTCCAGAATTCGGCAACGCTCGGTGTAAACTAATTGAAAATCCTTGACGATGGTGTCGCAGCATATATAGGTTGAGAGTGTTTATGTAGTGAGAAGTGAGACAGAAATTATAGAGGAGATAAAAAGAAAAAAGGGGAATAGAAAGAATGCTAAGGAAAGGAGAGGAAAAGGACCTAAAGAACCCAAACCCAGAACCACACACTAACAGACATGTGCTGCCCCTGTGTCCTTGCACTAATCCACTCTGATGTCAGTGTGTGTTGGATGGCTTACAACGAGGATGAGCGCTGATCTTCTCCTAACGCAGCAGATCCTCAATCACTGCGCCGGTTTTTACGATACATGCTCTCACATTCACACACGCAGCCAAACGCACGCCATCTCTGCTGGATCTATCAGCACATGAAATTATAATAACCCCCCGAAACGCTCCAGCGACTCGTGGATGGTGTGAAATGTTTTGGCTGACAAGAGACACAGAGAGAGAAGTGCTGCCAAATCCGCCTCCCGTGGTGCCTGTGGCGAAAAGCAAAACACTGCGGTTTGTTTATGCCGTAGAGGTGCAGACTGTTTTCCGCAAGTGAACACACACTGCTTGAGCTGTTATTCAAGGTTTATCGCGCACACACTCGCAAACACACATCATCTTCATGTCCACAGGAAACGCTCTCACATTCGCGCCAAAAAAATGCTGACTTACACAGAAAACGCTCCCACATTCACACCAATTCACATTGAAATAAAATGCTCTCAGAGTTACAACAACGCTCCTGCATTCAAATAAAATGCTCGCGCATTTACACAAAACAAAATGTTTTCACGTTCGCACGAAACGCGCTGGAGTGCACCCAAAGCGTTCTCACATTCACACAGAATGCTCTGGCATTCGCATACACTGCGGTTCCGTTTGCAGCGGATGCTCACATCCATATAACTCGACTTCATCATCACACACAACACTTTTACGGGCACCGCGTGTACTAACGTCTGCACAAAATGCTCTTACATATGCAAACAAATTTACATGAAAGCCTCTTACTTTTACAGGAAAAACTGCTATGGCGTTCAAATAAAATGCTATAAGGGAGAAAATGCTTTATTTATTTACTCATGATTTACATAATATTTTACGCTCACATAATACACTTTCGGATACATAAAAAGCACTTGCATTCACAAAACATGCTCACACATACAGTACACACTGAATTCTCCGGCTTTCACAGTAAATAGTTTTACATTCATAGAAAACCGTATCACTTATGTTTACATTCACACAAACCGCT
>CM022765.1:26827360-26829860 GCA_012411365.1 Ameiurus melas
TTTATTCAACATGGTTTTATCCATCCATCCATCCATACATCCATTAATCCACCAACCCATTTATCAACACATCCATTCAGCTTTTTATTCACCCATCCATCCATCATTTTATCCACCCATCCATCCATTTATTCACCCATATATCCATCATTTTATCCATCCATCCAACCATCACATCCATATTTTTATCTAACTATCCATGTCCACACTGACATCCCACCCCCAAGAGCATGTCTTACTCTTCCCCTGAGGAGTGTGTCTACATGTACAGTACTTCCCAAGGAGTGTGTCCACATGTACAGTCCTCCCTGAGGAGTGTGTCCACATGTACAGTCCTTCCTGAGGAGTGTGTCCACATGTACAGTCCTCCTTGTGGAGTGTGTCCACAAGAACTGTCTCCCCATAGAGTGTGCCGTATACACAGATGGCTCGATGCAATATGGAGGTGATGCTGGCATTTTGATTCCCATCTGTCTACTCATCAACCTCTAATTGTCATAGTTGTACAGTGTGTGTGTGTGTGTGTGTGTGTGTGCATGTTCATGTGTAATGCTTCATGTGTGTGTGTGTGTGTGTGTGTGGGGGTCGATCCTGAAGGCTGAATTATCTGACAGCAGTAGAATAGAAAAGACAGGCAGTTAGACTGAGTGCAGCATTTTCTATCTAGTTTCTGCTTCAAGGCTTTTATCGATGGCGGATAACATTCAATTCTATAAAGCTCACATGTACATGCAGTGTGGTGTTCTTTCATAACCTCATCGTTAAAAAAGGACCCCTGAGGACCCTATCCAGGTGAAGCAATCTAGCCATGTATCTTATTATCAATCTAGTTTCTGATCCAGTAACTAAATACCAAGCTAGCGAACTCTTCAGCTCTTTATATTTAGCTTCTCCCATAACAACAACTATGTGTAACACTAGCCATCCAGCTAATACCAGCAGACCTTTAGTGCACTGTTTTATTCCTCCACCCATCCATTATTTTTCTCTATCCATCTATCATTTCATCCTTTTTTTAAACCAGCCAATACATCCATGACATCCATCCTTCCATCCATCCTTTTTATACCAAACCAATACATCCATCCTTTTCTATATCATTCTGTCATCCTTTTTACTGTCCATCCATCCATTCGTCCATCCATCCATCCATCCGCCCATCCATCCATCCATCCATCCATCTATCCATCCATCCATCCGCCCATCCATCCATCCATCCGTCCATCCATCCATCACCTTTAATCTTTCATTCATAATCTTATCCATGCTTTAGCAGAATTTCTATCTAAACACATTTCATTCCACATATTTTACTAAAATAAAAAATATAATCAATGGTGTTTTTCTATCATCTCCAGTTCTCAAGCATATCATCAACAAATCTCACACATGGTTATGCATTCTCATTCTCTCTCTCCTCTCTCTCTCTCTCTCTCTCTCTCTCTCTCTCTCTCCCTCTCTCTCTCATGCTATGAAGTACAATCGTCCCTGTTCTCACATGCTCCACTATGTGTTACTTATAGCAAAGCTTGCTAACTCAGCCGCGTGCTGACACGCATGCACCTCAGTCACATCACGATTACTGTACAGTCATTAATCTTTCTACGCTAGCACAACCAGGACATACACTCACTGGGGAAAACAGAATCTTACACTCTTGAGTCCCAGGGGAAACACCGCACTGAGTTGATTAGCATTCCCCACATACTCTCTCTCTCTCTCTCTCTCTCACACACACACACACCTGATTCACATGTGATCGTTAAATAATGACTGTGATTCAAGTGTAGTCATTAGCAAGTGAGCAGGCCATGCACTAATGACTCAGCATTAACAAATGAATCAGTTGTGCTGAGTGCCTGAAAAACCACACTGTGGATGTTAAACTTCAGGCTCCACACAATACAGATGTTATAAAAACAACAACAACAACAACAAATAATTAAACCTTACAACACAATGCCATTGAATTCTGGATTCTGATTGGTCAGAATATGTTGATTAATTTGCTATAACAGCAGCTCTGACAGTAGTGAATTTGTGGGGACTTGTATGGCAGGAGCTCCACGTAAACGGATTAAAAACAACATGTGTAATGTTTATATGCGAGAAGACATCGATTTACTGTAACATTTATGGAAGGAGTATCCAGTGCCTGTGTAATGTTCTTCAGGACAGTGGGGTTTACGCTTTTTGCAATTGGTAACTTGTAAAATGACAAGCTACAATTCTTTGTCTTATTAACTTCGAGGGAGAAAAAAAAGAAAAAAAAGAAAGCAAGGCTGGTGAGGGAATGACGTAACGTAAGCGTAACGTAAGCAAGAACTCGTTTAAATGTAATTATAAATGAATAATAAGAATGACAGGCTGATCTTTTTATTATCATTAGCAAATTACTGTGATATAAAAGAAACAATAAAAAAATAAATAAATAAATAAAAAACCTGAACATGAGCACCTAAAGATCTCCACTGCTTCATTAAAACACTGTTTTTGGGGG
>CM022765.1:26834860-26844860 GCA_012411365.1 Ameiurus melas
TCAGAGCAGAATGGGACCGGATTCCTCCTGACAGTTTCCTTGATCAATGTTGATTGAAACCCAGTGGTCTGCATGATGCGATAACGTGCAGTCAGATCCGTATCAAAAATCAACTTTATATTGCTAAAACATCATCGCTGTAATTTTATTGATCACTTCATGTGGAGAACTGTTTCATAATAAGCGGAAAAAATTTTTTCAGAATATTCATGCTGGAATTAGTCTGCCTGCCTAGTGCACCGACCTCTGACTTAAACGATTATCCAGACGAGTCTACAGCTCACAAAGAGTTTGCTAACAAGCTGGAGATGATCAGCAACTTAAGACAGGTGTGCGTACACACACACACACACACACACACACACACACACACACATACACACACCACAAAGAACACTGATTTTAATTAGCAAAAATAGGAAAAGGGGAGGAGCTAGAAACAGATATGAAGAGAAAATGTATAAAACACACAAAAATCCTGATATGAAAGTGAAACTAAAAACTTGCTAAACATCAGAACCAAACAGAAAAAAAACAAATTAAAATGAAACTAAAAGCAAAATTAAAATCTAAATAAGATCTATTAAAACAGCATTAAATTAAACTGAAATAAAAGGTGTAAAAATCATTAAAAATTAAGCTAAAATACAATTTCAACAATAATATAGTGGGTGTCGGTCATTTCTGCACTGAACCCATTAGACACATCTAATTACTGTGAGGAAACGCAGAACCTGGAGCTGATCCATCAGACTGAATGACAGAGAGACAGATAGAGAGATAATGATATCGACAGAGAGAGAAAAAAAAACAGAGAAAGAGAGAGATAAAGAAAGACAGCAATAATACAAGAGAATGACAGAGAGACCGAATGACAGAGATAGCGAGAGATAGAGAGAGATAAACATTAATACCTCACTGTACCTTCTACAGTTATAATAACGGACTCTGTAACAGAATCATGTTTAATAAAACATCCAGAAAATCAGGAGATCTGAAATTCAAATCAAAAGCAACTAGAGAAAAGTCAGAACCTGAGGCCAATCCAAATTCCATCACTTTATCACTCCATCACGTTATCACTTTATAAGCATGCATTAAGAGGAGCTCATAAGTCAGAGGCGCAGTGTGTGTTGGCGCTCAGTGGTGGATTGCGTTAGAGATTCCCTGCGGGTTCGAGACAGAAAATGGAGACAGGAAGAAGAAGAAGAAGAAGAAGCAGAAGAAGAGGAAGCGAGAGAACGCCCACAGCACTGCACCTTATTGTTCCAAAATTCCTCGGATATTCACGCTCCTTATTTTTGGAAAGTCATAAACACACTTTTGGAACTGAGAACAGCTCGAAAATCCAGTTTTTAAATTTATCATCCAAACACAAGGTTAGAGAAACTCTCTCTGTGTTTCTCTCTCTCTCTCTCTCTCTCTCTCTCTCTCTCTCACTCACTACTAAACTCAATCTAACAGTGTGTATAACTATATTGGGAAGTTTTCCACTCAGCCCTCAAGCTACACATCATCCTTTCTGTCATTTGATCATAGCTTTATGTGCTTTTATAAGAGCACAGAGAGGGGAAAAGAAATAACATTCCACATCTCCTGATTTTTCCAATTTCATATATTGCATCTATAAAGGAGACGACGAACACCCTTTGAAATAAATGTTAAATTATTATATTATAATAAAACCTAAAAATGTGATTCCGTGGTTCAGGAAGTAGAATATATATATATATATATATATATATATATATATAATTAATTTATGGTAGCAAACCTAAGCAAAGTTGCAAGAAAATATTAATAAAAGGAATATTGCAATTAAATAATAATAAAATAATAAATAATAATAATAATAATATGTTATTTCAGGAAATGTGAAACACTAGCAATGTTTTAAATAAATATGACAACAACAACAACAACAACAGCTTAAATGTGTTAATGGGTGTGGCCTGATATTCTAATGAGCACACTTGATTGAAAGCTCTCTGTCTGAAACTCTGCTTCAAGCAACTTAACAGTGGTAAATGTTAGTTAGGTAGCTACACATGCTGGGCTGGCTTACTTTAGCTTTACTGTAGATTAGATTTCTCTCTCTAGGTTAGATATTTCTCTCAAAGTTAGATTTCTCTCTCTCTCTCGGTTAGATTTCTCCCGTTAGTTAGATTTTTCACTCTTGGTTAGATTTCTCTCTGTAGGTTAGATTTCTCTCATTAAGTTAGATTTCTCACTCTAGGTTTGATTTCTCTCTAGGTTCGATTTTTCTGGACAGATTTCTCTGTGGTAACATTTAATAGTGGTACACCTATCTGACCACAAACTTTAGAATCGTGAGCGCTGCATTCTGATTGGCTAGCCACACTTCCATACACCAGTTTCTGACAGGAAAAATGTAAAAATCCTTTCTGAGAGAACTTTTTATTTATTTATTTTTTACCCATGTTTGGTAACAAAATATAGCAGAAGCCAGAAGTCTGAGTAGAAACTGTAAACATGGCCTTCATTATTTGGAGGAAACCAAATGAGGCTAAATCACTGACCAGTCACATAAAACTGGGAGGCCACGTTATTTCAGGTGAAGACTATCTAGCTGGAGAACGTCGGGGTTACGCATGTAACCCTGTTCCCGGTGAAGGGAACGAGATGTTGCATTTAGAATAACAGTATGGGAACACCTTGCACGCGACCGGTGTCCGAAGCTTATATAAAATCATGCCTCTACTTATAGGCCTGCCATGATCAGGTGACGTGGCAATTAAGTGCGTCGCATGATATATATGTATGTGTATATATGGCACCTGTGAACCACGCCGCCAGCCTCTAATATCTGAAGCGAAGACGCAGTTCACAGGCCTGCCCTGGTATGGCTGGTATGGCAGTGCTATGCAACGTCTCGTTCCCTTCTCAGGGAACAGGGTTACATGCATAACCCTGATGTTCCCTTTCAAAGGGAACTTTGCCGTTGCATTTAGCATAACCGTATGGGAACGGGAATACCCACTCTGTCATACAGAGGGTACGACCTGTTCAAAAATAACCAAGCCCGAGGGTCACTGCAAGACACTTGAGCCCGGGGTGGAATGAAAATCCAGGATGTAACAACGAATGGATGACTGTGGCATAGACCAGCCTGCAGCCGGCACACACATCCTGCAAGGATTACCCCTTTGGACAAAGCCTTCAAGGAGGTGACCACTCTAGTGGAATGAGCTCTTATGCCCAAAGGCTTGGCAAGACCGTGTGTTGTAAGCCCTAAAGATTGCTTCCACTATCCAAGAAGAAGTGCGCTGCTTTGACACAGCATCACTTTTCATGTCACTGCCAAAGCAGACCAGTAGCTTCTCTGACTTACGCCACTGGCCAGAGTGGTGGATGTAAGTACAGAGAGCCCATACTGGACACAAAAGGTGCGTCCTCTCTTGTTCCAGTGTGAAGAACAGAGGAGGGCAGAAAGCCTGCAACACCACAGGGTGGGCAGCTGATGTAGGCACTTTAGGAATATAATCCGGCCCAGGATACAGGAAGGCCTTGGCTTATCCAGGGGTAAAGTCAAGGCAGGAAGGGGCCACGGAGAGAGCTTGTAGACCTCCCACTCACTTGTGAGATGTCAGGGCCAGTAAAAGAGGTAACTTTAGAGTCAGAAGCTTCTTAGAGGCTGACACTAAGGGCCCAAATGGGGCCCCTGACAGACCTTCCAAGACCACAGCAAGGTCCCAGGAAGGTATGCATGGCCTGCAGATGGGCCACAGCCATTTGATACCACGCATGGACCTCGAAGTTAGATGATGTTGCCCCACAGAGGCATGGCAGGCCGAAACGGCGGCCACGTAACCCTGATTGTAGAAGGAGCCCAGCCCGCTGAGAAATGTTCTGTAAGAACTGCAGAGTCTCGAAGTTAGAGGATCTTGCCCCACAGAGGCTCCATCAACTGGGGCATGGCTGGCCGAAACGGCAGCCAAGTAACCCTGATTGTAGAAGGAGAAATGTTCTTGTAGCGGCTCCAGGACTATTAGCTATTGCTCAGTTTACTGGGTATACAGTGGATCCCTGCAGACGGGAATCCATCTGACGAGTGCCATCTTGCAGGGATATTATCTCTCAGAACCATGTCTGAGCAAACCAAAAGGCATACTAGCAGACTGTCTTGGCAAACTCTCGTTAGAGCTTGTGGGAGCAGAGCGATGGGGGGAGCAGCATTAAGTTGTGACACACTCATACAGAGTCTGTAACACACACTCACACCGTGTCTGTAACACACACTCATACAGAGTCTGTAACACACACTCACACCATGTCTGTAACACACACTCATACAGTGTCTGTAACACACACTCACACTGTGTCTGTAACACACACTCATACAGAGTCTGTAACACACACTTACACCATGTCTGTAACACACACTCATAGAGTGTCTGTAACACACACTCACACCATGTCTGTAACACACACTTACACAATGTCTGTAACAAAACTCACACCGTGTATGTAACACACGCTCACACCATATCTGTAACACACACTCCTAAAGTGTCTGTAACACACACTCCTACAGTGTCTGTAACACACACTCACACAGTGTCTGTAACACACACTCATACAGAGTCTGTAACACACACTCACACCGTGTCTGTAACACACACTCACACCATGTCTGTAACACACACTCACACCGTGTCTGTAACACACAGCCATACAGAGTGTGTAACACAAACTTACACCATGTCTGTAACACACACTGATACAGAGTCTATAACACACTCATACAGTGTCTGTAACACACACTCACACCATGTCTGTAACACACACTCATACAGTGTCTGTAACACACACTCACACCATGTCTGTAACACACACTCATACAGAGTCTGTAACACACAATCATACAGTCTGTAACACACACTCACACTGTGTCTGTAACACAAACTTACACCGTGTCTGTAACACACACTCATACAGTGTCTGTAACACACACTCATACAGAGTCTGTAACACACACTCACACCGTGTCTGTAATAAACACTCATACAGAGTCTGTAACACACACTCATACAGTGTCTGTAACACACACTCACACAGTGTCTGTAACACACACTCATACAGAGTCTGTAACACACACTCATACAGAGTCTGTAACACACAATCATACAGAGTCTGTAACACACACTCATACAGAGTATGTAACACACAATCACACTGTGTCTGTAACACAAACTTACACCGTGTCTGTAACACACACTCATACAGTGTCTGTAACACACACTCATACAGAGTCTGTAACACTCACTCACACCGTGTCTGTAATAAACACTCATACAGAGTCTGTAACACACACTCACACCGTGTCTGTAACACACTCATACAGTCTCTGT
The DNA here is from genome assembly GCA_012411365.1 of Ameiurus melas. Lineage (NCBI taxonomy): Eukaryota > Metazoa > Chordata > Actinopteri > Siluriformes > Ictaluridae > Ameiurus > Ameiurus melas. The sequence goes on from CM022765.1 coordinate 26,840,233, forward strand.
AACACACACTCACACAGTGTGTGTAACATACACTCACACCGTGTCTGTAACACACACTCACAGCATGTCTGTAACACACACTCATACAGAGTCTATAACACACACTCACACCGTGTCTGTAACACACACTCACACAGTGTCTGCAACACACTCATACAGAGTCTGTAACACACACTCACACAGTGTCTGTAACACACACTCATACAGAGTCTATAAAACACACTCACACCGTGTCTGTAACACACACTCACACCGTGTCTGTAACACACACTCACACTGTGTCTGTAACACACACTCACACAGTGTCTGCAACACACTTTCATACAGAGTCTGTAACACACACTAACACTGTGTCTGTAACACACACTCATACAGAGTCTGTAACACACACTCATACAGTTTGTAACACACACTCACACAGTCTCTGTAACACACACTCACACAGAGTCTGTAACACACACTCACACCATGTCTGTAACACGCACTCACACCATGTCTGTAACACGCACTCACACCGTGTCTGTAACACACGCTCACACAGTGTCTGTAACACACTTCATACAGAGTCTGTAACACACACTCACAGCATGCCTGTAACACGCACTCACACCAAGTCTGTAACACACACTCACACCGTGTCTGTAACATACACTCACACAGAGTCTGTAACACACACTCACACCGTGTCTGTAACACACACTCACACAGAGTCTGTAACACACACTCACACAGTGTCTGTAACACACACTCACACAGAGACTGTAACACACACTCACACCGTGTCTGTAACACACACTCACACTGTGTCTGTAACACACTTTCATACAGAGTCTGTAACACACACTAACACCGTGTCTGTAACACACACTCATACAGAGTCTGTACCACACACTCACACCGTGTCTGTAACACACACTCACAGTATGCCTGTAACACGCACTCACACCAAGTCTGTAACACACACTCACACCATGTCTGTAACACACACTCACACAGAGTCTGTAACACACACTCACACAGTGTCTGTAACACACACTCACACAGTGTCTGTAACACACACTCACACAGTGTCTGTAACACGCACTCACACTGTGTCTGTAACACACACTCACACAGTGTCTGTAACACACACTCACACAGTGTCTGTAACACACACTCACACAGTGTCTGTAACACACACTCATACAGTGTCTGTAACACACACTCATACAGAGTCTGTAACACACACTCACACAGTCTCTGTAACACACACTCACACCATGTCTGTAACACACACTCACACCGTGTCTGTAATAAACACTCATACAGATTCTGTAATACACACTCACACCGTGTCTGTAATAAACACTCATACAGATTCTGTAATACACACTCACACCGTGTCTGTAACACACACTCACACAGTGTCTGTAATACACACTCATACAGTGTCTGTAACACACACTCACACAGAGTCTGTAACACACACTCACACCATGTCTGTAACACACTTTCATACAGAGTCTGTAACACACACTCACACCGTGTCTGTAACACACACTCACACCAAGTCTGTAACACACACTCACACCGTGTCTGTAACACACACTCACACAGAGTCTGTAACACACACTCACACAGTGTCTGTAACACACACTCACACAGTGTCTGTAACACACACTCACACAGAAACTGTAACACACACTCACACCGTGTCTGTAACACACTCACACCGTGTCGTAACACACACTCACACGTGTCTTAACACACACTACACAGTGTCTGTAACACACACTCACACAGTGTCTGTAACACACACACACACCTGTAACAACACTCATACAGTGTCTGTAAACACACACCATACAGTGTTAATACTTACATACAGTGTCTGTAACACACACTCACACCGTCTGTAACACACACTCACACAGTCTCTGTAACACACTTTCATAAGAGTCTGTAACACACTCACACCGGTCTGTAACACACACTCACACCATGTCTGTACACACACTCACACAGGTCTGTAAACACACTCACACAGTGTCTGTAACACACACTACACCGTGTCTGTAACACACACTCACACCGCGTCTGTTACACACTCACACGTGTCTGTAATACACACTCACACAGTGTCTGTAACACACACTCATACAGGTCTGTAACATACTCATAAGTGCTGTAACAACACTATACAATCTGTAATACACACTCACACGTTCTGTAACACACTACACCGTGTCTGTAAACACACTCATACAGTGTCTGTAAAAACACTCACAAGAGTGTAAAACACTCACACACTGCTACACTTACTCATACAGTCTGTAACACACACTACACATTGTCTGTAACACACACTCATACGTGTCTGTAACACACACTCACACAGAGTCTGTAACACACACTCACACGTGTGTAACACACACTCACACAAGTCTGTAACACACTCATACAGAGTCTGTAACACACACCACACCGTGTCTGTAACACACACACACCGTGCTGAAACACACTCACACCGTGTCTGTAACACACACTCACACAGTGTCTGTAACACACACTCACACATTGTCTGTAACACACACTCACACAGAGTCTGTAACACACACTAACACCGTGTCTGTAACACACACTCACACAGAGTCTGTAACACTCATACAGAGTCTGTAACACACACTCACACAGTGTCTGTAACACACACTCACACCGTGTCTGTAACACACACTCACACCGTGTCTGTAACACACACTCACACAGTGTCTGTAACACACACTCACACAGTGTCTGTAACACACACTCATACAGAGTCTGTAACACACACTCATACAGAGTCTGTAACACACACTCACACAGTGTCTGTAACACACACTCATACAGTGTCTGTAACACACACTCACACAGTGTCTGTAACACACACTCATACAGAGTCTGTAACACACACTCATACAGAGTCTGAAACACACACTCATACAGAGTCTGTAACACACACTCACACCGTGTCTGTAACACACACTCATACAGAGTCTGTAACACACACTCACACAGTGTCTGTAACACACACTCATACAGAGTCTGTAACACACACTCATACAGAGTCTGTAACACACACTCACACTGTGTCTGTAACACACACTCATACAGAGTCTGTAACACACACTCACACAGTGTCTGTAACACACACTCATACAGAGTCTGTAACACACACTCACACAGAGTCTGAAACACACACTCACACGTGTCTGTAACACACACTCACACAGAGTCTGTAACACACACTCATACAGAGTCTGTAACACACACTCACACTGTGTCTGTAACACACACTCATACAGAGTCTGTAACACACACTCACACAGTGTCTGTAACACACACTCACACAGTGTCTGTAACACACACTCACACAGTGTCTGTAACACACACTCACACTGTGTCTGTAACACACACTCATACAGAGTCTGTAACACACACTCATACAGAGTCTGTAACACACACTCACACTGTGTCTGTAACACACACTCATACAGAGTCTGTAACACACACTCACACAGTGTCTGTAACACACACTCACACAGTGTCTGTAACACACACTCACACTTTGTCTGTAACACACACTCACACTGTGTCTGTAAGACACACTCACACCGTGTCTGTAACACACACTCACACAGTGTCTGTAACACACACTCACACTGTGTCTGTAAGACACACTCACACCGTGTCTGTAACACACACACTCATACAGAGTCTGTAACACACTCATACAGTGTCTGTAACACACACGCACACCGTGTCTGTAACACACGCTCATACAGAGTCTGTAACACACACTCACACAGAGTCTGTAACACACACTCATACAGAGTCTGTAACACACACTCACACTGTGGCAACACACACTCACACCGTCTGTAACACACTCAACCGTGTCTGTAACACACCACACCGTGTCTGTAACACACACTCATACAGAGTCTGTAACACACTCATACAGTGTCTGTAACACACCTCACACCATGTCTGTAACACACACTACACAGAGTCTGTAACACACACTCACACAATGTCTGTAACACACACTACACCGTGTCTGTAACGCACCTCACACCGTGTCTGTAACACACACTCACACAGTGCCTGTAACACACACTCACACCGTGTCTGTAACACACACTCACACCGTGTCTGTAACACACACTCACACCGTGTCTGTAACACACACTCATACAGAGTCTGTAACACACACTCACACCGTGTCTGTAACACACACTCATACAGAGTCTGTAACACACACTCACACCGTGTCTGTAACACACACTCACACCGTGTCTGTAACACACACTCACACTGTGTCTGTAACACACACTCACCGTGTCTGTAACACACTCACACCGTGTCTGTAACACACACTCACACCGTGTCTGTAACACACACTCATACAGAGTCTGTAACACACTCATACAGTGTCTGTAACACACTCACACCATGTCTGTAACACACACTCACACAGAGTCTGTAACACACACTCACACAGAGTCTGTAACACACTTTCATACAGAGTCTGTAACACACACTCACACAGTGTCTGTAACACACACTCACACCGTGTCTGTAACACACACTCACACCGTGTCTGTAACACA
>CM022765.1:26849860-26879860 GCA_012411365.1 Ameiurus melas
ATTTAACGAGAGGTCATGAATGACAGGATAAGCTGAAACAACAGCTATAACTTTTGCTATTATGTTGTGGATTTGTCGCGTTACCGCGTCACGGCTAGCGTGCATAGGATTTAGAAAAATCTCACCTGTAATAAAGTGTATTTTCACTACATCGACAGTAAAATGGACATGTTTTCACTTTGTCACTACATTCCCTGCTTTCTGGCTCTCTTCCGTCAGATCAATTTCAAGCCCCATTTCATTTTACACACCCCAACAACCCCCCCCCCCCACACACACACACACACACACTCACACACCCACACACACACACAAACACCAAACACACACTCCCACACACATGCAGAGTTTTTAGTATTGATCTAGCTTACTGCTTCAAATCAGCCTTTTTATTATACCAGTCTCTCTGGCTCTTTATGTCTCTGTAACACACACACACACACACACACACACACACACACACACACACACACACACACACTTCACTGGTTCCCTCGTTCATAGATGCATAGCACACAAAGCAAAGCAGTGTAGCCACAGTGTGTGTGTGTGTGTGTGTGTTATTAGCTAACTTGGCATGTGTGTGTAACGAACTGGGGCTTGAAATTGATCTGAAAGTCTCTAAATAAATAAACACAGGAAAGGAAAATGCTAATAAACGTCAGCGGTGTAGCAGAGAAACCCTTTTCATTAGCCATTCATTACCTAGCAAAGAGCAAACCCACACCTGAGATTCGACCCAATTCACACACACACACACACACACACACACACACAACACACACACACACAGATCTAACTGAGGTGTTTATCAAAAGGTGAACATATGAGCAGCTCAGAGGTGGTTTGTGTGAAACTGCTGGATTTGATGAAAGGGAAAAGGCTTTCTCATTTCACCTCAGGTCTATATTTGCATATTAGTATATTAGCATATTAGCATGGAATCACTGAGCTGCAGGATGCAATTGATTCATCTTTGACAGTCGTCTCATGGCTACAAACTGCAGTACACTCTCACATTCGCTGTTCACGTTCCTATCTACACAGCTACTTTCTCTCATTTTGATGTGAAGAGGGCGGGGCTAATATCTGGGAAAAACCCTAGCAAAGAATTTCCCCTGAGCAATTACACAGCTTTTTTCTTTTAATCAAAACTGTAAGTCAAACTGGCGAGTACAAAATAATCTACAAGCAGTCCGTCCAGGATTTTTTGCCACAGACCAAAGAGAGCTTTTTAGGAAAAGCACCTCATACCGACTGTGAAGCATGGCGGTGGAAAGGTAATGGTTTGGGGTTGATTCGCTGCGTCAGGGACTGAACAGTTGAATTGATTCAACTATGAATTCTGCATCATATTAAAGAGGGCTTGAAGATAATACGAGGCCGTATGAACTGAAAGTGAACTTTTCAACAGGATTATGATTCTAAGCGCACTAATGAATCCATCAAGGAATGGCTCAAAAAGAAGAAATGTAGGGTTATGGGATGGCCTAGTCAAAGTCTGGATTTGAATCCCATTGAAATGTTGTGGCGGGATTCGAATCGGTTAGAACATGCTAGAAAACCCTCGGACATAATACATGGAAGAGGGGTCAAAAATTCCAGTTAGCCTGAATGGACAATCATACAAAACGCCTACAAGAAGTTATTTCTGCTAAAGCAGGCAAGACCAGCTTCTGAGGCCAAGGGTGTACTTACTTTTTCCACAGAAGAATATCACATCTATTAATATTTCTGCTGAATAAATGATTGAAAAAGCTCATTTTCCGTGTGGTTTTGTTCAAGTATATCAACTTTAATAATAAGCATTGTTTCAAAGATAAGATGATTAAATGCTTGTGTGTCCAAATATGTCAAAAAAAGCCAACGATTTCCATGGGGCGTACTTATTTTTTCACATGATTGTAAAGAGTAACAATTAACCTAGTGAGAGAAATCTAACCTAGTGAGTAAAAACCCATCTAGTACATTATTTACTGTACAAAGAAACTCAAATACACCTACAGTGTTAATGTATTACTGTATTGTCTCTCTCTCTCTCTCTCTCTCTCTCTCACACACACACACACACACACACACACACACACACACTGCAGTGAGATTGCAGCTCTATGGGGAAGCGCTTAGTCCGACTATTCCTGGGCCACACAACAGTCACATTGCCACAACTACCTCACTCAGTTCAGTGTGTGTGCGTAAGCGCTTGTGTGTGTGTGCATGTGTGTGTGCATGTGTGTGTGCATGTGTGTGTGCATGTGTGTGTGCATGTGTGTGTGATGATGTTGGGGTATGATTTAAATGGAGTAAGTGGAATACACACACACACACACACACACACACACACACACACCCAAGCACTCACACACACACACACACACACACACACACACAAGCATACACACACACATACACACCCAAGCACTCACACACACACACACACAGACACAAACTGAGTTAAATGGCTGCAATTTTGTATTTATTAATGAAAGTATCATACTGTATCTATATATTTATAGTTGCACACAACAAGTAAATTCCTGCTCTTACTTAAGTTATAGTGATGCACATATTATGTTATCGTGATTACTGAGAACCGTGTAAACTCCTCTGTCCCGAAGATTTCTGGAAACTTCATGTTACAGCTACATATTACCTCTGACTGTTACAAAGTCGCGCTGACACTGGAGACTCCTTCCGTAAAAGCTAACGTGAAGACTTTCTCACGTATGAACAAGCACACTCGTTATTTAAGCTGTTCATGTGGCGCGTCCACCGTAATGAGCCGTTACTATAGCGACGATAATGTATTGGAACAAGTGCGTTAATATAAACCTGGGTTTTGTATGTGCAGCTGCACCACTCTCAGAGCTGCTGTTATAGAAAACTAATCAATACCATTTGACCAATCAGAATCCAGAGTATAATGACAGAAATATAATAATAATGTGACGTGACGCCTCTTAGCTGAGGCGCTGATGTAATGTAATGTGACGTAATTCAGCAATATGATCTGAGCAAGAGTACAAATCTATAAAACTCTGTGAGTACAAATCTGAAACTACACACACACACACACACACACACACACACACAAACGCTACCATAATTATATACTTGGGGAACACCAAAACCTTCTCTTTCTCTTTCTCTCAGCTCTACCAGCAAAAAGAAAAGTCCCGAAACACACACACACACACACACACACATTTTCTCTGGATTCCATACTGACAAAAGCATCCCAAAAATACAAGCACACGTACAAGTACATACAAGCACTCTGCTTTTATAAAGACAACAGAGGTGAAAGGAATAACAGGAACAAAAGGATGAATGGGTGGGAGAGAGAGAGAGAGAGAGAGAGAGAAAGGAGGAGGGAGCACAATAACCAGTTGGAAAGAGAGCACGACAGAACGGGACGAGGAGACCGAGGAAGAGAGAACGCGCACGCTGGGATGATAAGACGGAGGCAGAGTGGAGGAGGAGGATGGAGAGATGAACAGAGGTAGAGAGGGATGATACAGGGATGGAACAGAAGGAATCTTACCTCAGGCAGGTAGAGGAAGGCTGGGACGGGGTGAGGGAGCATCGCTGCACTGGGGATCAGGACACAGCCGGAGTCGGCCATGGAGAGAGAGAGGAATGAGCGCAGACACAACACACACACGCTACCCCTTTCTGTTTCACACACACTCACAGACACACTCACACACACACACACACATACACACTTGCACGTGCAGGGTGATCCTGCCCCCTTCTGCCTCTCCCTCTCCCTCCCTCCCTCTCTCTCTCTCCCTCAGGCGCTCAGTGCTGCACTCGTTTGTCTTCAGCCGGGGTGTTCCCTTCCCTCGCTTCTCTCTCTCTCTCTCTCTCTCTCTCTCTCTTTGTGTGCTCTTGCACTCAGTCTTTCTCTTTTTTTCCACTCCTTCAAGGGTGTTCCCTAGTCCCTGTCTTTCTCCTTAAAGTGTATGTGTGTGATTAGTTTCACATAACATCATTACATTACATTATATAATATTATTGCCTTAGCTGGGATATTCTTTCATCATCATCATCATCATCATCATCGCTAGCGATGCGTCAATACGATACAGTACATGTAAAATGATCACAGGGTACCTTAGAGTTACCAGTTATAAATAGAAGAAAGAGAGTACACCAAGTGAGCAATCACAGACACCCCGCCTTTAACCACCAACCAGCAGAACGAAGGCTGATATCAAGGAAGGCCTTTCTCCAGCATGTGCTGCCAGCAGATTCCACCATGGCTAACACGCTGCACAGAATGCTGTGGCAGGATAGAATACAAGGCCTCCCCCTAAGTGTCTCCATGGAGCTACCAGTTGGTGAGAGTTTACCATCAGCAGCTGATGCAGCATGGAGAGGATGGTGATGTCTTAATCGCCTGAGATCATGTCATGGAAGCTGTAAGGTCAGCAGCGCTAAATGGGGCTATTTCACTGGAGATACCAGCTATGAATGCGGGACTGACCAGCAAACCATGGACCACCTCCTGATATGCCCCCTGCTGGAATTATCTTACCACATGAAAGACCTGGCAGTATATAATGAAGCTGGGAAGAACTTGGATACAATTATGGATGGGACTTCATATCCATAATTGCACTTTCCGCCTGGACACGAAAAGAAGAAGAATATGATATTGGCACTGGGTATAGGTCCAATATTTGTTCACTTAGCTGCACTTATAAATAAGCTGATCTAGCAAAATCCCATTCTATGGTGATTCTATACGACTTACACCTTGTGTACAATGTAATTGGAATGACCAGCTGAAAGTGATCTGGGCATTTTTCACAGTTAATGACTCAATCAATGCAGATTGCAAGCTACTTTTGGAAAATTTCAAGAAGAGGAACTTCAGAATCTTCATACAAAACAAGTAACCTGATAAAAACATCTGTCGTTTTTAAACGGTGCGCGAGATCATGAGCATGGCCAACCTGATTGCACAGAGAAGTATCAGTGAGCATGGCCATGAAAAATAAGCCCAAGGAGCAGGGAATTGTGTGCACACAAAGGGATTCGTGTGTGTGGAGCAAAGAGGTGTAGTGTGTAGAGGAGCTGTCAGGTATGAGAGCAGTTCCGTTCAGCAAGCACTGAGCGCTGAGGCACTCATACTTCAGTGTCACAGGATTTTTAATGACGGCACTTGCTGATAATGTTCTGTTCCAATGTTCCATGATGCCCCTGATTGCTTCATACTCACAGTGGGACTCATCTCAGAATACAAAAACAATGTAGTTTTACTCAGTATGAGAACATTAATATTAATGCATGCCTAACCAATATCATAATCATCTTCACCATAATCAGAATATTTATTATCATTTTGATCATTTTCACCACCACCACCATCTCCACGTTAATTATCAGTTTCATCATCATCATCAACATCAACGTAGACCCCCCACACACACCCCTCATTAATCATGGTGTGTCTGTGTATGTCAGTAACATCTGTTACATGTAGATCATCATCTCCAGAGCTGCTATGATACCAACTCCCAGATCACATCAGTGTCTGTGTGTGTTTGAGAGAGAGAGAGAGAGAGAGAGAGAGAGAGTACACAAGTCACGAGTACACAAGTGTACAATACACACTGGTACTTTGTACTCCAATACATTGAGATTAATGTAACATACACATGATTCATCAAAGGTGATCACACACACACACACACTGATTTGCGGTTATTACACATCATCTTAATCACTTTATCCATCGTAAGAGACCGAGAGAGACTTTGACTTGTTTGTATTTTTGGATTCATATATTAAAGACACCTTACTACATGTTTTCATTAGAGATTCATTAGAGATTAATCATCATTCAAATATATTTCGCCATATACAAACAAATTTCAAATACAAACACTAATTTGCACGGCAGTTTGATTTTGAACATTATCCCATTCATTATGTTAGTTATATTCTAGTCTGATCTGTGACTCTTCTAGGGCTCTAAGAGACTCTGTGACTCTTCTAGGGCTCTAAGCAAGCTCACAGTGTTATGGTAAATGGTAAATGTGCACTTATAAAGCGCTTTTATCCAAAGCACTTTACACTGTGTCTCATTCACCCATTCACACACCAATGGTAGCAGAGCTGCAAGGCGCTAGCTTGCCCATGTGGAGTCACCCGGGCCGGGAATCGAACCGCCAACCCTAGGATTAGTGGACAATCCGCTCTAGTGGACAGCCGCCCATCTATTAGTTACATTGAAAATCCAACAGAAATTGAGAAGTTAATGTCTCTTAACTGTGTTTTCAGTTTATGAGGCTACTTTTGCCTGACCAACTAAAGAAAAAAATAATCGATGTGCATCACTCTGAATGAGAGTGTGAATAGTTGCTAGGGTGAGTTTACATTGGTCAACATTGCAGACTGAAGAACTTGCCACTGCAGGTCTCCAGATTGCATTGGCAGAGGACTGTTGTACAGCACGCCCTGAGAAGGGGACTGTGATGGAGGTTTGAAAAGATGGAGTCTACACTTTCTGTCCGCTCATCCTTTGAGTTTTTGGAATAGTCCAGTTTTTATGCAGGATTTGTACAGTTGTTCTTTTTTTGTTTTGCTGTTGAAAAAGGGAAGTTTATAAGTCCTTGGTATGTGAGAAGTTCACCTGCAGTGTTTTCATATGGGGCTTCGGTTGAAGATATGCACAGTTCTGGAAAGGGTATCTCTGGATATATAGCTGTTTATGTAAATTAGTTAAGAATGAAGCTTTCAGACTCTTCAATACACAATCCTACAATCCTACAACCTGCCTCTGATGTCTCTGGTCAGTTGGTGTATTTGTACCCACTCTTGATGCTTGTCTCTCTGTTCGGATATCTAGGTTGAAGTTTATCCCAACAGCTAGGTGGCAGAAAAGAGAAACACATTGATGCAAGCCTTCCTTGTACACTAAGAGGTGGTGGATCCAACTGAGCAGCTCTAGAGGATCAGAGGAAATGTAATACAGAGCGGGGTGTGATAAGTGTCCACTGTTGGCTTTGTAAGCAAGCATCAGTTTTTTTAATCTGATGCAGGTGGCTACAGGAAGCCAGTGAGGAGCCAGGAACAGACCTTCCTGGAGCAAATTACAGTAGTCCAGTCCAGAAATATCAAGGAACGGAACAAGCACCTGAGTAGCCTCTGTGGATAGAAATGGACAAAGCTTTCTGATTTAAAGAAGGAACCAGCATGAGCATGTCAGAAACAAGGACAGTAAATTATCCATCATGCAATGACCAATGGTGAGACCTGAGAGTTTTAAAGGGAGACCACAAAATCCTGAGGTGGCTATGCATCTCCTTGGATGAACAGCAGTTCAGTTTTGCTGTGATTCAGTTTCACCTGATGAGCACAATGCGACGTTTGCCAGACATGCTGAGATCCAAGCAGAAACATGAGTGTCGGAGGGAGGATGAGTTGAAAACAAATGTGAGGAAATGACCTCACCAAGAGATCGAGTATGGAGGGAGAACAAAAGAGGACCAAGCACTGAGCCTTGTGAAATGGCAGTGCACAGTCTGCATGGAGCAGATGTTGATCCCCTCCATTTGATATGATATTACTGTTCGTCCTGGTATGAAGGAAAGCATTGCATTGCCATGTCATGAATTACAAGACTCATGAGGATGTACAAGAGAGTCTTGTGGTTGACTGTGTTGAATGCTGCTGAAAGGTCAAGGAGGATGAGGACCGATGACAGTTTGGCTGATTTAGTGTCATGAAGCTTCTCAGCGATGGTCACGAGAGCAGTTTCTGTGACATGTGCTACTTTGAAGTGTGCTACATTTCACAGACTTGTTAGGATCTTAGAGGTGGTTGAGGTAAAGAGACTTTAGATGTGATTAGAAGAGTTGATTGTAAACAGTGCATTCAAGGATTTTAGAAAGACAGGCGGAAGTGATACTGATTGGTAGTTGCTGATGTTTTAGGTGTCCAGAATGGGTTTCTTCAGGATGAGAATGACCCCTACTGTTTGGAATGCAGATGACACATGCATTGAGACAGAAGAATGCATTATGAGATGAAATCAGTATTGAGTTGTTATTTCCTCCATATTCTCTCTGCTGCTCTTAATTCTGATTGCAGTGCAACATATCCAACATCCAAGGAGCAGGGTGAAAAAACTTCCTAGGTTTAGATGATGGAGGGAATGGAGAGAAATGTGAAGAGAGCAAGGTGGTTGTGGCTAAATTTAGCGGTAGAGAGGAAAAGGAGTCAGGGTCTGGTTGATGATAGGGTGCAGGAAGCTATGCAAGAAGGGGTGATAGAGTGGAGGTTTCAGCAAGTGAGAAAGAGGTATTGATCTTTGCTATTAGGCAGGGGTGATGTTGAAGGATACCAAGTGATGATCGGAGATATGGCATGGTGTAGCATTGATGTCTATAGCTGGAGAATGGTATTCAGGTCCAGGACATTTCCTCGCTTGTGTGTGGGAGGGATGTGTTAAATGTCAGGGAAAAGGAATGCAGAAGACAGAGAGAGATGGCAAGAAAACTTGAGCTTGTTAGAGGTTATATTGAACTCTCCAAGGAGGGTGTGATGGTTGTTATTGGTTGGGAAAAGACTGAGGAGCTTGTCCATTTCTTTAAGAAAGTCTCCTAGGGGACCAGAAGGATGGTAGATAACAACAATGAAAACGTTGATTTGAGAGATAACTGTAACAGCATGGAATTTAAAGGATGAGATAAGATGTATCTTTATTGGTACCTGTAGGGGAAACTCAAAAATGATGAGATGTTGAGACGTGACAGTAAAAGAGGCGAGAAGCACCATCTCTAAAACAAAAGCAAACATGTACCCCTGCCAGTTTCTCAGAGAGTTTGAGGGAAAGCATTGGCAGAGGACAGAGCACCCAGTGTAGCCAAGTTCTATAGAGTAATTGAGGTCTCGGTTAATGCCAGGAAGTGGAGAGAATAATAGGTAGGAAAGGCTTAGATGAAATCAGCTTTCTGTATGGGGGACTGGCAGTTCTAGAGCCCACCTACTGTACCACCACTGTTAGAAATGAACTGAATTGAACTGAAGTGAATTCCAGACAAGGCTCTGGTATACTTTTCACATGTACGCTAGCGTATGAGCACATTCACATTCTTAGCCTTTCAAAGTATACTCCATTGGACACGCGATCGACGCATGCACATTACTACAACTTGCGCTACCCCACCTTGCCTAGAGTCAGTACAGAGCAGTGAAGCAGGTCTTATTGTGAAGCATGACAACGAAGAAGAATCACAACAACATGAAGAACAATGCTTGGGCAATCTCTCACCACAATTAGCACCCATATACAAATCCTTATAAAGTTTAAGGCTAGAGTTATACAAATACGGGTACTTTCTAACCTGCTTTCATTTCTTGCTCTTCCGTTTATTCCATATTTTCTTCAACTCCCTTGACATTCAATGGCCCTGGGTTACTGTTGCCCCCTTATGGAACAACTAAATAGTAGAAAAGAATTTAACAAAGTACAATATACGTACGGTTAGACAAATTGGGCAGCACACGTACAGTCTGCGCATACTCTGCTGATGACAAAATTTGCATTACGCATACTGTATGCTTTTCCTAGCCTATACATAAAAAGTGAAGCACACTTTCTACCTTATCTTACAGCCTGACCTCATACCATTCTGTGTGTTTTTCTTATGACCACTGGTGTTGACGTTGCACTCGGTTTCGCAAAATGTGTAAAAGCATGAACAAAGTGGTGATTCTATAATAACCTGTTGTTGAATTGCCGATGACGTTGATGGAAAGTGCTCAGTGTGGCAGTGACAGTGACAGTAGTGAAGGTCAGAGTGTGCAATGGGATGAATATGAATAAAAGAATCTGCTCTGTTGAACTTCTGAGTGTAAACCTGACTGAATTTGCTGTAAGAATCTTTTCAGGAGCAGCTTTTAGCCATGTGTACTGGCTGTCTTTCGGACAAGTTTCCCTCCACACATCAACTAGATTGTGTTGTTGTACTAGAGTTTTAAGTGCATCTGCTGAGCAAGGATGAGACTGTCTGTGGTGCCTGTCTAAACTGTGATATGGAGTGTAGTTAAAATATCCAAAATATCTTAAATATCTTTCATGAGGAATGTCAGAAATGGCTTTATTCAAAATTTCAAGGAGCATATACAGACTTAGGAGCATGGATATTAAACCGAGAAAAGCAGAGTTTGTGGTGATTGATGCAGTACGGTGAGCCAAGCACCCATATTTAAGCCATGGCTGAGGTAAGCTTGACCTTTCTACTCAATTAGTCAGTGTGTCTGGTTGTTGATGTCTGTATGTGTCTCTTGTAAAAAACATAATAGAAATGTAAACGACTAAACCACTTCTCAGCATTACAGCATCTGTTAATATTTACTATGTCAGTGTTTATAGATTCCATACAACTGAGCAGAAAAAATAGTCCAGTGCCATCTTCTGAACCACTCTCTATACATTCAAACTCATTTTCTGAATTATTATCACATTGTGAGCTTTGGGGGTGTGTGGAGAAGTCAGAAGAGCCTGCTCCTGGCTTTTTCAGTTTTTCCCTGTTGACAGTGGGCTTACATTGCGGAGCTGGATTAATGTTATGACTTGCCAGTGTTTTGGTAGAAGTGTCAATGTTCTGTGTGATTTCTCTGCCAAGATTGTTAGTTGGGTTGTTCATTTCTTTCTCAGGTAGGTAGGTAGTGCTGGTTAATGGCACTGTGCAGGCTACAGAGTCACCCAGTTGTTCAGTGGGGCTTGTTAACGTCACTACACACTCTGCAGGCTTACTCAGCTACTCAATGCATGCTGGTTTTGTCAGTGTCTTTAGACAACATTAGACTAGACAATTTTCTTAGAAATGCCAGAAAGTGGAAGAACGGTTATCAACATCTAGTTTAATCTCAGCTCTCATTCAATTAACTCGTCAAACATTTTAACCTCATCCTCAAACCCTGATCAGTGATCGCAGTTAGGACTACTTCAATTCATATGGAGTCATCTGGGATACATTTACACCCATGTCTCAGGGTCAGGCAGGAGAAATCTCCATTTAGCTCCATTTCAGAGTAGGTTTCTGAAATGGAGGTCCATTTCAGAGGTTGTGCTGACCACAACCACCTCACACTCAACAAACATTTCTAACTTTCACTATAAATCAAGTAAATTACCAGAAAACTCAGAGACAGACAGACATAGGTAGATTGATGGATAGATAGATAGACAGATAGATAGATGGATGGATGGATAGATAGATAGATAGATAGATAGATAGATAGATAGATAGATAGATAGATAGATAGATAGATAGATAGATAGATAGATAGATGGATAGATGGATAGATGGATAGATGGA
Source organism: Ameiurus melas (assembly GCA_012411365.1). Classification (NCBI taxonomy): domain Eukaryota; kingdom Metazoa; phylum Chordata; class Actinopteri; order Siluriformes; family Ictaluridae; genus Ameiurus; species Ameiurus melas. The sequence continues at coordinate 26,861,203 of CM022765.1, forward strand.
TGGATAGATAGATAGAGATAGATAGATAGATAGATAGATAGATAGATAGATAGATAGATAGATAGATGGATAGATGGATAGATGGATGGATAGATAATAGATAGATAGATAGATAGATAGATAGATAGATAGATAGATAGATAGATAGATAGATAGATAGATAGATGGATAGATGGATAGATGGATAGATAGATGAAATCTCTAATATCAGGAGTGTGTTTCAGTTTGGCAAAGTTCTGATATTATGCTGTACAAAAAGAACAACTTGGCAGATCTTTGAAAACTCGATTAGCCACAAAGCTCTGAGCTGAGTGTATTAAACCTGCTGTAAAGTTTCTGATAATCTAATTCAGCTAAATACAAAACAAGCAAAGAACCACAGAGCACAATGACAGTAAAGCAACGACTTCACTAATGTTTTACATTCACAGCAACTATGGCCAATCATCATAATGTTGTGAAGCCACATCGTTCTGTTTTTACTTCCTTGTTAGTTACCCAGCTGTCAGAGGGTGGGAATAAAGGTTTATGTTAATTAGTTCATCCCTGTCCTGACATATCTGATAGTAACTGGTTACAACAACTCATTACACATCATATTCTGTTCCTTACCATCTATGTGCTGTGTCGTTATGTTTCTGTGAACTCTCCAGCTCTCCCGCTGCAGGAAGCTACTGGTGTGGTGTTAAATCCTAGTGTTATTGGGATATGATCTGGATCTGTACGTGGATGAATGAATCAGTGATCAATTCACAAAAACAACAGTCTGTGGTTAGCCTCTTCCATTTGTCCATGTTCTATGTTGAGTGACAAAACTTACTGAAATGACTCTGGACAACTAAGTGTCTGGTTTGTCAGACTACTGTGTTGTTTGTTTCCTCCTCTGATTGATAGTCCATTCTATTTATTTTGCACCTGGCGTCATTGTATTATACCATTGACCACAAAAACGGCTATTCATAGTGAACACTTCATCAATTTTCAGGAAGATTAAGATTTCTCCTTCCCAAAATCATAATTAAATAAATAAATAAAAAACTAAAATAATTTGGGTCTTTCCATAAGTATGTGAATGCTATTGCTGTGAATTTGATATAATATATCAAATATACTGTTTAATATGAGAACTTCAAGGATTTCGCTTTAAAGAAGTATTTGTTGCAGTGGCCAAATCACCAAATATCTTACATTTTGCAAGAATGCATAGTGCTTTAGCCAGTTCACAAAAAGTGTACGAACAGCTTTTTGCAAACGCCTTCGTTTTCTTCTTCTCAGTGATAAGCGGGTGTCAGAAATGGAAAGTTGTGCAGTGCCACCTTGTGTACCGGGGTATTTCTTCTTTTCAATAAGCACCACCTACTGTCAGGGTGTGAATATGCACTTTCATTTTGTGTGAACACACACAAAAAAAAATGAACAATGGACTGTATAAAGTACTGTGAAAAACGTCCCGGGTGAACAGGCCCTAAGACTACACTCTTGGTGAACGAGACTATCATGCTGGTGTGTAAGACTACTTTCTTTGTGAACAGGACTACCATGTTGGTGTATGGGACTACCACGCTCATGCTCACTATCATGTTCATCAATTGACCTTCTTCCTGTATGTAATATGCATATTCATCTGAAACAAATCAGTTAAATACCTGTAGAACATTGTATCACCTGCACACCATTCCACATCAAATCCACTGTCCTTAACCTTTTTGAGCACTTTGGAAGTCAAAAATTGAACTTTGAAATTGAAGAGCTACAACACTATATGTCACCAAAAAACAAAAAGCCCACCCATAGCACACGGCATGTAGCAGCATTCAAATCTAGTCAAATAGCGGATGTTTTATTATTGCATGTTTATTTTTTCATTTTAAAATGTGTTGTGATCAGTACATGGATGGTTGTGATCTGCTAAATATGCCTCAGGGATTGACTAGTACATCGCGATGGACAGGTTGACAACCACTGATGTATAGTGATGGATGTAAGAACCAAATCTCGAAGAAGGGATGAAAAATGCACAAGAAGATACTGTACTATAATTATACAGTATAGAAAGCAGGACATAAAGTACAATTATCAGCAGTAATGTGGCAAAAGAACTACACCATAACATTAGGTTTCTCTTTTTCATCTCTTGCTCTCTGACCCCTCCTTTTCTCGAAAGTGCATGAATGTATTTGGTAACTAAAACCCCAGCACACGAGCAGATAAGAGCAACGTCAATCTGATTTCTCAACTGCATTTGGTACTCACTGTTCATATCTAATAGATCTACTATCAGTTGCATTGCATTACATGAAATGGACATTACTTACTTACTATAGTCACTTTTTCTCTTTGGGTATACATCTATCTCTCTCTCTCTCTCTCTCTTGCTCTCTCTCAATTACTCAATTACAATCTTGAGTAGGGTCTGAACGTCTGAATCCTCTACTTATGGAAAACCAATACAAATGTCTGACAGTGGAAATTTCTCAAATAAGATTTCATCAATCTTTGAGTAAGATAAATCCATTAACACCATGTTTTTATTGCCTGAAAACAATAAAGATAATGTACTATCTGTGTCAGTTAGATCTGTGTCAGAACCAGACGTCCTCAGCAAAGCAGGATGGCAGAGCAACATCCTCAGCCGGGCAGAAACGCAGAGTCCCTTCTTCAGCGGAGCAGTAATGCCAAGCGATTCCCTCAGCGGTGCAGAAAAGCAGGGTGAGTTCCTCAGCGGAGCAACTAAGCACAGTGGCGTTGTGCGCAGGGTTGGCGAACAGAGTGGAGCACTGCGGTATGTCAGGACACGGAGCAACGTCTTCAGCAAACCCAGGCGACTGAGCGACGTCCTCAGCTGAACCGACAATCTGAGCGGTGTCCTCAGACATTTTTTTTTTTAAATGAATAATGAAAATAAAACCGGTAGAGGTAGTGGACTGGTTTTGATAGTGGAGTGGTTTTGGACCCCACTGTACACTGTATCATGTACAGCATATGACACAACTTCCTATAAGCATGCTGAATGATTCATGACTGCCTTCCTACAGTTCTATGCACTCTGAGACTTTCTCAGCCTTCGAAAGCATCCACCAACAGGACCAGTGGAACAGAATGTGTATATATTGTAAGATGTACTAAATATATTACCAAAAAACAAAAAAAAAAAAAAAGATTTGCGATATCCGCAGCATGCATTTTACATGAATTCCTTTAGCTAGATGCTTTAATATGAAGTGCCACAGGAAATTAAGAAATCCATTCTGAGAAAGCCTAAGCTCGAAATACAAGATTATTTCATTGCCACACAATAACGTCGGTGGGAATTTCATTGGTACAGCTCAACGATAAGCACCAATCATGCGCAGGGCAGGACAATGAGACAACACGAATTAAATGCATCTCAATGCTGGGTCAGAACAAAGAGCATGCATGGAGAACAGCTGAGGATCACCGCTCCTCTACTCTGTCACCCTGGGATTTGAACTCGAACCCTTTCAGACACTAGAACACTAACCTCTGAGCTGTGATTTATTTGCTGCGAGATGGTATATATTTTGCACTTTGAGTGGAAAAAAATAAAAGCAAAGCGGCTTGTTTACGTGCTGCGCTGTTTTTAAATTATATGCACCATATTAAACCGGTGAACAGAATACAAACAGTGTGTAACTGCACTCGATCAGTGTGTGTGTGTGTGTGTGTGTGTGTGTGTGTGTGTGTGTGTTTGCTTAACCCCTCTCTAAGCTGCTCTCGGCAGAAGTTACAGAGTGATTTTGTTGTTGTTGATTCTCTAATCCTTGTGTTAGCGCTCTCGTAGCAACAAGCTGGGAGTAGATTAGCCCGATCACACAACTGTTTACATACAGGTACACCAGACACACACACACTTTCAGAGGTTCAAGCGCTCGTAAACTAAACCCACACACACACACACACACACACACACACACACACACACACACACTCTTTTTGATAATAAGAGTATAATAAGGATCACAGCAACCGACCAATCACAGCCGTTCTCTCACAACAGTCACACATCAATCAACATTCTCTCCATGTTCACTCTCTCTAGTTTCTTCTTTTGCACTCACCATTCTTTCTCCTTTTTCATTTTGTATCACTCTCATTCAAGCCATCTGTCTTTCATTTATCCATTTGATGCCTCAAATATTCTCTCTCTCTCTCTCTCTCTCTCTCTCTCCCTCCCCATATTCATTCAGTCTCTCTCATTCTATATGCCTTAATCCTATTTGCTTACTTTAATTAAACATTTCCTATAGCTAATTGCTCATGTGTCACCTCTTTTCCTCTTCTCTCTCTCTCTGTTTGTGTGCATGTGTTTACGTGACAAATGATGACATCGTCACTTCTCAGTGAAACTGAGTGCCTGAGTGTCACAGTGCTAAGGCTAATGCTTTAATTCAGTACATCTGCACCATCACTGCCATCGTAATCTCATTAGAGAGACCACACACACACACACACACACACACACACACACAACACACTAATTGAGCAATAATTTTCACTCATTATGATTGGGCCGTTATTATATTAATGAAGCTAATGGCCCTATTCTGCGCAGTGAGCAGGACCCCTACTGCATGCTCTCTACACCGCCGTTAGACTCCATAAATCACACTCACAAAGGTGTGTGCTGCATGCGTGTGCATTTGTGTGCATGTGTGTGTGGGCAAACTTTCACATTTCCATGCAAAGCAGAGCCTCAGCAAACAGAAACGTTAAGAAACACACACACACACACACACACACACACAGACACAGAGAAAGAAACAGTTACATTTTTATATTATTTTATCCCTAAGTTTTGAAACAACTTTTTCCATATTTTAATTTCTGCCCATGTTCTCTCTCTCTCTCTCTCTCTCTCTCTCTCCCCCCCCCTCTATACTGTAGCTTTTTTCTCTCCTTCGGTCTCTCCATCCTTCGTTCTCTCTCTTATTTTCCAACTCGTGCACTCCTTCATGTTTCTCACTCCACTTTAAGTAAAATTGCCTCTTTTCACAATGACGTCAGAAAGCTTCCGCCGCTCCGCAAAGCAGCGTATACATACTTCCATTGTACCTTTCGCACCGCTGGACACTTCCGGAAAATGTAGGACGAGTTTAGAATAATAATGCTTACATATTTACGGGTCCTTATATTTTGATTCTTTTGACAACATTATTGATCCTTTCCAGTTTACCGTTCGTTAATGTGTAACTGCCTTGGATGGGAAAGCAGGCTAGCTAGCAGCAACAAGAAAAATATGCACCACTCTTGGCCTGTGTTGCCACACGTTTACTCACTGGTGATAACGAGTGTTTACTGTTTATATGAATGTATAATTGCTCGCCTGTGCAACTGCAGCTGAACACGACAATCAGAAAAAACCTGACGGTGATGAGAGTGCACAAATCTTCCTCATGGACCTGTGACAACGCCCTTTCACTGCCACCCCCCCGACAACTACATTCCAAACTGTATTCCAATCCAGTGTTTTGGTGAAAAGGCACAACATTAACCATTTCACCTAATAATACACGATCTATAGCTAACATCTGTAATATGGAAACACGATTGTAACAAGAGTTTGTGGTCTGTATTACAGTAAATTAATCAAGAACAAGGACTTAAAGACTTTCTATTTTCAGAAGAAAAAAGCTAACAATTACCGTTATCCTAACTCCTCTGCTCTGCTCCTCTGGGCAGTGGATGGTCAGTGGTTTAAGGCTCTGGGTTAAGTCAGGAGTTCAAGTCAGGAGTTCAAGTCAGGAGTTCAAGCTCCAGCACTGTCAAGCTACCACTGTCGGGCCCTTGAGCAAGACCCTGAACCCTCAATTGCTCAGTTGTATAAATGCGATAAGGCGCTCTGGATAAGGGCGTCTGCCAAATGGTGTAAATGTAATGTCAATAATAATAATAATAATAATAATAATAATAATAATAATAATAATAATAATAATAATAATAATAATATGAGATACAGCTGATACAGAGTGAAGATAAATCTAAGACAGGCCTGATGCAGATCTGAGACAGAGATGAGACATGAGTTGTGAGAAAGCTGAGACAGATCAGAGACAGATCCGATAAATGCACAACAAATTTGAATTTGCTAAATTCTATGCATTCTATGATGCTGTAAAGGGACAGATCCCAACCACTGGTTTGAACGGTTCTTCAGATTATTACTATGCAGTCTGACATTTCTCAGGTTCCCCAGTCACAACCTGCAGTTGTTTAACAATTACTGTTTTATGTGCGAAAAAAACATTTTGGAAAAATACATTTTGGTTTCATCTCATCCTGTCGTATACAACCTTGTTAAATTTGAATGAAAACAATATTGAACAATTGAAAAATAAATAAATAAATAAAGAAGTATGGCAGATCATTAGTGCCTCTGCGAGTATGTGTTGCTACTACAGTTAGCTTGCTTTGTTAAACCGCTAAGCAGACTAGAATGTAGCTGAGCATGTAACATGAAAAAAATATATCTTTTGAACAAAAGTGGAGTGAATGCATTGTGTTGTAGCTGCACAATTTGCATACTACTGTTTCTCATTGAAACAGTATAAAAAAATAAACCAAACAAACAAACAAACCAACAAACAGTGTAAGTAACTCACATGACTGGTAAAATTACGCAAATTTTTCAACCTGCAACTCTCGAGTGAGAGTTATGAATCTCTGAACCCTGATTAACTCACATGAAGCTGTAAGAAAACGTCAGCACAAATCTGACAACTCGGCCGAAACAAAGTGGCCCATTTACATACACGATCGATAAAACACCGGCCATAAATGACACGCGCCGATATGGTTATTGAATTTCACTTTTAATTAAAAACAAACCAGTGCACATGGTGCCAAAGGCCACTGTAGATTGGAGTGGAGGAGGAAAGGGAGGAGGAGAGAAAGAAAAAGAGGAAGAACGAAAGAACGAACGAAAGAAAGGCTCACTGATGTCAGCAGAACGTCTATCAAACAGTGTCCCGTTTAACTGGCACCCGAAATCGATCAGAAATATGATTTAAGCTCAGAGCTGTGATTTAATTTAGGGAAAGTAACTCCACTTTCCAAACGTAATTTAGATCTCCAGCCTTATGAACGTTATTTATTATGCAGCGAGTTTCATACGACATTTAAAACGCTCGACAGTGTGTGTATTAATCAAACACAATACAATAAATACGAATACAAACCAATAAACTACATTTTGTTTGATGTGCAAAGTAGTATAGAGTAGTATATTTAAAAATAAAACACAGAAGATATTAAACAAAATTAAATCACAAACTAAATCTAACCATTTAACTAAGCTTCAGTTTTTACTAAAATATTTTTTTTTAACATTTTTAAAAATATACATATATGCATGATATAGCTAGAAAATTGTCGCTGGTAACAAATTGTTTGTAATTAATTAACAGAAAGGTGACAGGTGATTGGTTGAGAAGAAACTGACACTGATTGGTTAACAGAGGATAGAATGGAGTGCTATGAAAAGTGTAAATGGAGGATGATGTCAGTGAGAGTAACAAAGTGCTGAACAGGAACTTAAGGAAGGCTACCACTTAGACACACAAACAAAAACATATGCACACACACACACACACACACACACACTCAGACACACAAATCATGGCTGTGTCAACAGTGCTGCATTATGTTGCACTAACAATAATAATTCATCATCTTCTCTTCTGTAATCTCTCGAAGCTCTTCTTCAGACACACACACACACACACACACACACACACACACACACACACACAGTACAGTGCACAGACACACCACACACACACACGCGCACTCACACACACTCCTCACCATTATCCTTTATAAATTGAACTGGAGCTTCACTTAACACTAGACTGTTCTCACCAACACAGAACCAGGAACAGTTGTGGTTCTTGAACTCTGCTACTGAAGATTTACTTTATGGACTAATTTACAGATAAAATGAACCCCAAAGTAGTCAAACTCCAGATCTTGCAACACTTTGATCCCAGATAGTCAAGATCACATCACCCAGCAAACCAGACATTCAAGATCTTAAAGTGAGGTTTCAAGTTTCCAAAACATTGCTGATAGTCAAGATCTTCTAAAGCATCAATGCAAGATACCAAGATCCCCATTTCAGGGTTTTAAGAGTGCCATAAATGGATTTTTTTCTCCAGTGCCAGCTATATTTTGAGAGTCTGTTAGACCCCAAGCCAGAAGAGAAGCAGTGGTTGGGGTTCATGCTGTCCTGGTTTACTGGCCCCGCATGCCAGTGGGTGGAGTTTCTCCTGACCATGGAACACTTCAGCTTGAGAAGCATGGCTGAGTTTGTGGATCTCCTGGTGGTGAGTTTCCTTGCAGACTTCCAGATTTGGATAGACTTTTGGGGTGAGCCAGCTTGGTGGCCATGGGGTCTTTCACTACAATTACAAGGGGGACCAGGTCGATAAAGGAGGTATTACATACATGCAACACCAATGGCTGTAGGTAAGGAAGCCCAACTACAGTGTCCAACATGCGTTTAACTCGGGATAAACAAATCATATTTCTGCTCCCGGGAATGCTTCAAAAGCAGCTGGAGTACCGAAAAGCAGCTCCACGAGAGAGCAAGAGCAGAGCTCCAGCCAGAGGTCCACATGATGACCTCATCACCAGAGCTTATGCTACAGACCCGCAAAGAGGTCTCACCTGCTGGCTTCCTGTTGAAGGTCAACATGTCGTCCTCTTCCCCAGAGCGGGAGTCAACAAGATGGCCTCCCAAGCTATGTTCCTGTCTGAGAGTGACAAGATGATTTCCCAAGACATTTTCTGGTCCAAGGAAGATGGCACTGCCTCTCAAGCCAGTTTCCCGTCTGAGGGCAACAGCATTGCTTCCCATACCATGTTCCTGCCTGAGGTTGATGGCACAACCAACCAAGTCATGTTCATGACAGAGACAACATGGTCAATCAAGCCTGCCTACCCTGCCTACACCTGAGTCTGATGAAATGGCCAACCTGAATTTCCCCTTGGGGATCAATAAACTAACTAACTAACTAACTAACTAACTAACTAACTAACTAACTATCTATCTATCTATCTATCTATCTATCTATCTATCTATCTATCTATCTATCTATCTAATCTATCTAATCTATCTAATCTATCTTATCTATCTATCTATCTATCTATCTATCTAACCAAGTTCTGCCTGCAGAGTTGATGGAGAACAATTGCTCAACCTCCCTGCACAACCGAGGATGTTGCTCTGCCTCCCATTGTGGCCAAAAACTTCAATTTGTATTTTTGCTCTGCCTCGGAGATCACTGGGCCATGCGCCTCTATGGGCGCCGCTCTGCCTCCATGCCTCACTGAAGACATTGCTCCACTCTCAAGAATGGCAGACAAGATAGATCACCAGGGCAAGCTTTTGACACAGCTACCCAAGCCTGGGTCTGGCCTAGCAACCCTGTGGAACCTGCTACAGCCTCATATCTGCTCCTCGAGGAACCTGATATTTGTTGGACAATGCCTGCCTCGGGACCTAAAAGATGTGAGAAAATTTCACCCAGAGGGCCAGGACTGCCAGGGGACTGCCTGTTTTTGGGTGCTCTGGGAGTAGTGCCCTGGGGCGCAGGGCAGGGTTTGCATTTGACATTGACATTGTTTACTTACTACATGTATATCTGTTATAGTTTATGTCCTGTCTCCATGTCTGTTATATTATTGGATGTCTCCCTTATGTGTCCTTATTAATCACAGCTATTTTGTGTTACATCCGTGATTATGTTCGTTATTTAAATCCCTTGTGTGCCATTGTTCAGTCACAAAGAATTGAGCCTTTGTTCTATGTTCTCATTTCTGGGTTTCTGATCCTGTCACTAGTTTCTCGTTTTGTTCTTTGCCTTGGCTGCCTTATGTCCATTTGCCGATAACCTGACACTTGCCTTTCTTTGTTTATGCTTTTTGCCATGCCCTTGGGATTACTGATTCTTAATAAAACTCTAAACTGCATTTGCATCTGCCCCAAGACTCAGTTTATTACAACTGCTGCTTGTCTCCAGAAAGTGCTTAATGTTATGCCCCTATAGAGAAGCTCCACTGCATAAAGAGTCAAATTCAAAAGTCTTGTCCATCCATGCATGAGGCATCACGTGTGTTTTTGATCACCCTGGATCAGGACCTCAGGGTGCCAACCTCAGAAACCGGAGATCTGAACACCTCTTTGAGGTGAGATCTCACTCCTTGTCATCGTCGGCATGAACTTGCATCTTGTGTGACACATCACAGTGTTTCCTATTGCTTTTTATGCTCTCCTATTGCATTTCATGCCTCTCTATCCTCTTTGTTATCGAAGCATTCGTGACAATTTTCCGCTCTAGACCTTGACGACCTGCCAAATCCTACTGATGCACTGTTGTTGATGATTGTGTTCGGTGTCAAAAAGTGCCTTTCTATCTATCTCCATCAAACGCCTGTGCTCGCGAGCTTTGGCGCTTGTATAATGGAGTGTGAGTACATATGTGTGTGTGGCGCCATGCGTGTGTCCATGGATCTGAGCGCCACTGACCGTGTTAAGCAGACAGGAGGCTTTTACAGCATGAGGCTCTCTTTCCCGATACCGCACTCCGGCACTGATTTCCCACGAGAAGCTCTGTCTTCCTCACTTAAGGAAGACCATGCCTTCTCTCCATCCCCCTGTCTCTATAATCCTCCCATGTCGTTCGCCTGTGTGAAATTTGTTTAGTGAATTACGAATTACTGGCAGTTCACTGTCTCAACATACACGTGTGTAAGAACAGAAAAGTGCATCTGAACCACACCCCAGCTCGGTAAATGGTTCAAGCGACGTTCTTTCAGGCATGCTAGGAACGAATCCATGAATGTTTTCTTGTTATTATAGTAACACAAGGGATAAAAGGCAAGACTTGGCCACAAACTTCCCCTTGAACGTCAGTGGATTTCTGTGGTGCTTCTCTTAGCAATGCACGCTGCTTTCTTTTCTTTTTAAAATCATAAGCAATCATGTAATTACAATTGGAGATGCAGGATATGCCATCTTAGTGAGACACAGAAGGTCATGTTCAAATTTTTATACTGCTGTCATGCCACAATGTGTCTTATACTACAGGAATTATTACATACAGGAATTATTACAATTTGTATTTCAACTAAAGAAAGGAAAAGAGCATTCATTTTACAGATTCATAATCACATTTAATGTTTTGGAACCTCCACAAAACGAGGTAGGTCCTGGTTCTCACTGACATTATAGCAGCTATAAACAAAGATAAGCCCTCTCCTTGCTCTCTCTCTCTCTCGATGTTTATATGGCAAAAAGATGAAAAGAAAAGGTTTGCCATGTAAACTCCTTTGTCCCGAACATGTCAGAAAAGTTCAAGTTACAGCTATACCTTTGATTGTAACAAAGTGCTGACACTGGAGACTCCTTCCATAAAACGTTAAACAAACTTTTCCACACAGAAAACTTCGCCTTCACCACATTAACGCGCGGTTTTCATTCTTAAACGACAACACGCTTTATGTTGTGCTGCGCTACTGTTGGAGGGTCTCTAAAGAAAATCAGTGCAAACTTCTGACCAACACAAAAGCGGGCTGAAGTAGAAGTTTAGAATCCGATTGATTTTTTTTATTTTTCTTCTTGGCTTATTTTTTATTTGATTTTATTATTTTTTATGAGTGAGAAATTATTATAATAGAAAAACTGTGGACAAATATATGAAAACCAATGTGTGTGTGTGTTTGTGTGTATGTAAATGAAAGGAGATTGTAAGAAAGAAAAAAAAGAGAGAAAGAGTGAAAAAAGTTTACAGTATGTGTGAGGGTAGGTGGTTTGTCTCCCTTTAGTTTAGTGTGTGTGTGTGTGTGTGTGTGTGTGTGTGTACGCACAAGCGAACAGCAGGGGAGAGCAAGTCAGAGGTAATCGCCCTGCAGAAGCACATCTGCTTCCTGGATAAATATTATAATGAGCAGCACACTCACTCCACAGAGAGAGAGAGAGAGAGAGAGAGAGAGAGAGAGAGAGAGAGAGAGAGAGAGAGAATGTATGTGTGTCTGTGTGTGTGTGTGTGTGTGTGTGTGTGTGTGTGTGTAGGCGAATTGTAGGTGTGATGAATCTTTCCCTCACCTATAGAAGGTCAGATCTCAGTCCAGAAATGAGTAGATTATTGATGTGGAAAAGGAGGGGAGGAATGCACATGCACACGCACTCACACATACACGTACAGACACACACACATACATACAGACATACACACACAAACACACACACACACACACACACACATGCTCACACACACAAGTTAAGTTATGAACAAAGCATGGATTAACCTGTTCTAGCCCCAATTTAAAGTGTATTCGTAACTTTTGAAGTGTACATGTTTACAGAATGCTGTGAATGCTAAATCGTGTTCGTTCTAACCTTAGCCCCACCCCTTTTTCCCTCTAAAAGTCCAGTCAGAAAAGAAATTCCTTCCTTGCAACAGCAACTGTTTTGGCCAATCTGGCCGTAACCAGATCACAGTTTAAGTTCATATATATCTACGTAGCATTTACGAATGCGGTAGACAAAAGAAGAACGCATTGGTGTACCAAGAAAAGATACAGCGATGAGATCGTTTAAAGGAACACACAGGAAGTGCAGTTACCTGCATACCACCAGATGTGTTCATAACCCGAGTTCCTCATGAGAGGAAGAGAGCTGACTCTATGTGTGTGTGTGTGTGTGTGTGTGTGTGTGTGTACAGAAAAGGCAAACAGTAGGGGGATATTTAAGGACAAACTGGGATGCACCCTGTAATCATTTTTAAATCTCCATTATTATATTTTCTCAAAAAAGTGTTCAGGCTATTTTTAGGTTTACAATAGAAGACCAAACCTGCGGAGGAGTGCCAGCATTAGAAACCCAAACTGAAGATTTAATTCCAGGAGATAAACGTGACAGTACCGTGAATAATGAGAAAGCGTACATGTAAGTGTAACTTAGACAGACGAGCATCTGTTTGTCCTTTTGGTTTTACCCCAAGGAACTAATGGTTACCTTAAACACTGTATCTGCACACAAGTAACTACAAAACTCCCAAAGTCTGGACATCAGTGTCCTCACGGCTCACTGCAACTAACGTGACTGAATGAACAACCATTACCGTTCCTGATCAGTTCATGGTGATAAATAAGACAGTTTGAAGTGGTTTGAAGCCATGCTCTCGGACACTGGAGAAAACATCACCCTATCAAAGATAACCCCGTTTTTTTTTATTCATTATTTAATTTTATTTTTTTCATTTAATTTATGTGGAGCGTCTGCTGTACACGTCCCAGCGAACAAGCTGTTACTGTAGATATGTTAACGTATTTGAACTCAGTTGCTGCAATTAAAAAAAAATAAATAAATGAATCGATGCCTTCCTACCAATCACAATCCAGAATTCAACAGCTTCAGGTCATACAACATTTCTGATAGGTGTCAGGATGACCAGATGATGTTTGTTGGAATAATGCTGATGATATATATATATATATATATATATATATATATATATATATAGAGAGAGAGAGAGAGAGAGAGAGAGAGAGAGAGACGGACTAGTGCGGTGAGAGTGTAATGCAGTGTGGTGGATTATTCATACAACAGACTGGAGCTCTTACCCTCAACCTTCCACACACACACACACACACATGCATTTACACATTCATGACAGACACACTTACAGTGGGTCTTGAATGTTTGCGAATTTTCTATATATCGGCATAAACATGACCTGAAACCTCATCAAATTATCACAAGTCCTAAAAGAGAAACCGAAACCGAAATAAAATGATTAGACTTGGTCATTTATTTATTGAGGAAAATGATCCAATATCTGTGAGTGGCAAAAGTATGTGATCGTCTATAAAAGTATGTTACCAGTTGATTTGAAGGTGAAATTAGAGTCGGGTGTTTTCATTCAGTGGGCTGGCGATCAAGTGTGAATGAGTGAGTGAGTGTTCTGTTTCATTTAAAGAACAGGGATCTATCAGAGTCTGATCTTCACAACACACGTTTGTGGACGTGTATCATGGCAAGGAGTTGTTGAAGCTCATCAGACTGGAGAAGGTTAGAAAACCATCTCTAAAGAGTTTGGACTCCACCAGTCTGAGAGGTTGTGTACAAATCGAGGAAATTTAAGATCGGTGTTACCCTCCGCTGGAGTGGAGACCAACAAAGATATACAAGCACCAGTGTAGATACGATACAGTTCTGTGGAAACCTCTCTCTCTCTCTCTATGATTCTTTTTCACTCTCTCTGAAATACAGGAAGAGCAGCGTGATGTGTAATCGAATGATTTGCAGAAGCATATAGAGCAAATGGGAAGAAGATGGACGAGAGTGCCCTGTACACACACATACACACACACACACACACGCACACACACACACACATACATACACACACACACACACAGTGGCTCTCTGTAGAAACTTTCTGATGCACCTTTATTTTTAGATTGTCTAGAGAGTGTAGATCGACAGAAGTTGTTGCGTAGTTAAAGCTAACCAGCTAACGTGGGAAAAGAAAAGACATGAGATTTACACTGTACATGTGCTGACTAACACGACTCAGCTGAAATCAGATAAAGATCAGATCATGAACTATGAAATCAGATAAAGATTAGATTGTAAGCACGGAAATCAGATAAACATTGAATTATAGTCTCTGAAACCAGATAAGGATTGGATTATAAACTGTAATCAGATAAAGATCAGACCATGAACTCTGAAATCGGATCAAGATTGGATTATAAACGCTGAAATCAGATCAAGATTGGATTACAAATGAAGAAATCAGAATAAAATTGGATTGTAAGCACTGAAATCAGATAAATATTGAAATATGATCTCTGAAATCAGATAAGGATTGGATTATTTGCATACATGTTAAGACCCTCAATGAAATGATTGGTGGAGATGAGGTTTTTTCATTTTTATTTTGTAGCTCCGCCTCTTTCCACACACCCCCTCAACTGATGTGTTTTAATTGTGTGAACATTTCTGCAGCGTGAAACCGAATTACGTTCAATAGAAAATGAACTGAAAATCAAACAAACAAACAAACAAAGAGAAAATCCAGCTTGCTGTACTCACCCAAAAGTACATCATCATCGTGGCCGCAGGGCTGGCGTGTGTGTGTGTGTGTGTGTGTGTGTGTGTGTGTGTGTGAGTAAGTGTGTGTGTGTGTGTGTGTAGTGTGTATGTTCCAGCTAGCGTGGTCCAGCAGTTGTTTTATCTCTCCGTTCTCTCTCTCCTCCTGTAATTTTCCCTTTTTAATTTTTTTCAGATGTTTCTCGTCCACTGAATGAGCGCTACATTAAATCCTTATCCTCTCTTCTTCTTACTTACTACACTGACACTAACTCTCTCTCTCTCACTCTCTCTCTTTCTCTCTCTCTCTGTGGTGTGTGTGTGTGTGTGTGTGCGTGTGTGTGCGTGTGTGTGCGTGTGTGTGTGTATAGAAGTGTGGAGGCTGCACTCGCTGCACTCGTCCTCCACTCAGCCTTCAGCGCTTCTCCACAGGCGAGTGAGAGGACGAGGAAGAGGAACTGGGCGGGAGACGAAGAGCACAGATGAAGAGGAGGGTTTAACTCACTTCTAATTACAGCGTATACGTGTAGCGATGAGGGCAAAAGTTTGTACCCCCTCTGGTTTATGAATGGGGAAAAGGAAAAGGTGTCTATATAACACAATTGACCAGCAAACAAACAGAGCTTCAGTACAAAATAATAAATAAATAAATAAATAAATAAATAAATAACACAACACAGCATAATGAACAGTAATTAGTCAGAAAAGAATGAGAAAAAGAGGTTTCATTCATCTTCAGACATGATTTTAAAGCATTTTCTTTGAGTTAAAGAGATACCGGGGGAATATGTGAGGGAATACTATTGATAAATATTTTGAAAAATTGGAAAAGTTATTCAGGGATGTGAAAGGGTAATAAAGCACAGTTATATACTTTATAGGAGCAGTTATACAGCTAAAGGGTGGAAATATGTGTAATTATTATTATTATTATTATTATTATTATTAGTAGTAGTAGTAGTAGTAGTAGTAGTAATAGTAGTAGTAGTAGTAGTAGTGGTGGTAGTAGTAGTAGTGGTAGTGGTAGTGGTAGTGGTGGTGGTGGTGGTGGTAGTAGTAGTAGTGGTACCCAACATTTTGTAGATTAAAGTGTTTTGGTGGATATTTAATAACAATAACAATTATACAATGATTTTATTATGAACAATAATAATTATAATAATATTATCTTTGAAAGTTTCATACTTAACATGTGTTAAATTTCAGTGTACAAAGGTTCATAAAGTGCATCTATCCATCTGTCTGTCTGTCTGTCTGTCTGTCTATCTATTATCTATCTATCTATCTATCTATCTATCTATCTATCTGTATGTCTGTCTATCTATCTATCTATTTATCTATCTATCTATCTATCTATCTGTATGTCTGTCTATCTATGCCTTCTCTTACAACTAATCTGTTCACCAACATCAGTGTAAATTGTGGAAATGTGCTGTTTATAATGTATCTCAAACATGACAGTATACAATTCCAAAAATATCCTCAAAATCTACTTTCTATCAATAATAAAGTACTTTAAGTCTTTTGTGTGGAACTAATAGTTTCCTCCATCATCATTGCACATTATATAATTGACAGAATTATTCTCCCACAACACACCCACTAATTGCACATGAAATTTATTACAATGTATCCGACAATTGGTAATTCCCTCTGATTCTTACTAATTCAACATACATCATATTAAAGCTCCCATTTTTGAGTGTCAAGTAGGTGAGTGTTTTCCCGACACTTCTGCTTTCTAAGTGTGGTGTAAATCCACTGTTTATCAATAAAGATACGATTACTGATAATCAATATTGAGCTTTAGTGAGATTACAGCTGTAAATTTCTGTTACAGCACGGCTGAAAGGAAATCCGCCTCTGCTCCCAATCAGCAGCAATTGGCTTTCTTTTAATACTTTCTGACTAAACCAGTGGACGATTTCTGTCTGTGTATCCAGAATTCTCCCTAAAGAGCCAACTGAATGAGTCAACTCCTTCACAAGTGACCCCTCCCCTCCCCCAAATACCCCCCCCATCCCTATCATTACACAAAAATAAAAATAACAAGTAAACTTGACTAAATTAGTAAGTAAACAGTGAGGCTAGTGTTAAGTACAGGAACATCAATCACACAGAGGGACAATCATACAGAGGGACAATCACAGAGAGGGGCAATCACACAGAAGGGCATTTTCACAGAGGGACAATCACACAGGGACAATCATACAGAAGGGCATTTTCACAGAGGGACAAACACACAGATGGACAATCACACAGAAGGATATTGTCAGAGAGGGACAATCACAGAGAGGGACAATCACATAGATGGATATTCTCAGAGCGGGACAATCACAGAGAGGGACAATAACATAGAAGGACAATCACACAGAGGGACAATCTCACAGAGGGGTAATCACACAGAAGGACAATCACACAGAGGGACAATCTCACAGATGGACAATAACACAGAAGCACATTCTCACAGAGGGACAGCCACACATAGGGACAATCACACATAGGGACAATCTCACAGGTGGACAATTACACAGAAGGATATTCTCATAGAGGGACAATCACACAGAGGGAAAATCACATAGAAGGACAATCACACAGAGGGACAATCACACAGAGGGACAATCACACAGAGGGACAATCACACAGAAGGGCATTTTCACAGAGGGACAATCACATAGAAGGACAATCACACAGAGGGACAATCTCACAGAGGGGTAATCACACAGAGGGACAATCTCACAGATGGACAATAACACAGAAGCACATTCTCACAGAGGGACAGCCACACATAGGGACAATCACACATAGGGACAATCACACAGAGGGACAATCACACAGAAGGACAATCACACAGAGGGACAATCTCACAGGTGGACAATTACACAGAAGGATATTCTCATAGAGGGACAATCACACAGAGGGAAAATCACATAGAAGGACAATCACACAGAGGGACAATCACACAGAGGGACAATCACACAGAAGGGCATTTTCACAGAGGGACAATCACATAGAAGGACAATCACCCAGAGGGACAATCTCACAGAGGGGTAATCACACAGAAGGACAATCACACAGAGGGACAATCTCACAGATGGACAATAACATAGAAGCACATTCTCACAGAGGGACAATCACACATAGGGACAATCACACATAGGGACAATCACACAGAAGGACAATCACACAGAGGGACAATCACACAGGTGTACAATCACACAGAAGGACATTCTCAGAAAGGGACAATCACACAGAGGGACAATCACATAGAAGGACAATCACACAGAGGGACAATCTCACAGAGGGGCAATCACACAGAAGGATATTCGCAGAGAGGGACAATCACACAGGGACAATCACACAGAAGGACAATCACACAGAGGGACAATCTCACAGATGGACAATCACACAGAAGCACATTCTCAGAGAGGGGCAATCACACAGAGGGACAACCGTACAGAGGGACAATCACACGGAGGGATATTCTCAGAGCGGGGCAATCACACAGAGGGACAATCATACAGAGGGACAATCACAGAG